>JAJOZX010003808.1:335000-412500 GCA_023014485.1 Bathynomus jamesi
TTGTGATGCTGAACATCTCTGAAGCAATCTAATGGAACGTCCCAAAATATCCACTTTTAAAAAGTGCCTGTTTTTAATGTTTTTCTGTTTTTTTTTATATACACACTTTTTTATAGCAAGAACATAAAATATGTTTGGATTTTAATATAGAAAAAAGTACAAAATGAGCGTCTTAAACTTCACTCGTTCTGGATCTGAAATTTTTTTAACTGTTTTTCATATGCACAAAATATAAAAATTAAAAAAGAATTATCTTTTCCTGTCCGATGTAGCATAAAATTTAGATTTAGGCGCTTGTACTTGCTCTGTCTTCATTTAAAATACATATTCTGAATACAAAATTCTCTGTCGATTTTGAGTTCTGAGGATAGACAGTGTTAACTGTTGTTTTTATCAACTCCCAAATCAGTATATATATATATATATATATATATATATATATATATATATATATATATATATATATACTGTGTGTGTATATATATATATGATGTAAACCCACAGGGAGCGAGATGATGAAAATATATACATATATACAACGGGACAGAGAAATAAAAAGATTAGCGTATGACTAACAACAACAACTAACAACAAAGGCAAAAGTTATTTTAAGAGGATATTGTCAATTTTATACATTCCCGCACTGTTATTGGGATTATTTTTAAAATGGATAAATGCACATTCTGGAATATTGCTTCCAATTATATCTGTGTTTTTAACGAGCGCTTTAGAACTATCCCATTTGATACTATGATTACATCTGTACATATGGTTAAACAATGCATTAGAATTATTTGCTGTTCTACACGCATATGTTTTACCCTGATATCTAACGTTTTTTCCGTTTGACCTATATATATACTGAGTTACATTGTGTACATCCGATCGAATACACTTTAAGTAAAGTCGGAAGATATTTAAAATTAATATGGTAAGGTAGGCTAAAGATATTTTTACGCTCAAATTCCTTTACAGTTACACTATTATAATACCTATTCTTAGCTTTCCTAAGGCAGTTATCTAAAAATTAAATAGGATAACATAATTTACTACCAATATTCATGATATTGCTTAACTCGGAATCTAAAAATTCTGGACTTCTATTTTCTCTGCTATGTTCCTTAGAGCATTGAGGGTTGTCAGTCTTGAATTTTTAGATTCTGAGTTATGCAATGTCATGAATATTGGTACTAAATTATGTTAATTACTTGAATTGCAAACATAATGTTAAAACTTTACGTCTGAAATTGAGATTAATGTTCGTTATCTTTTCTTGATAAGATAATCAATAATGTAAAGATAATTAATTCATAATATTCATTTCTCGGAGGACCACTTTCATTGGATTAAGGTTAATATTTGATAGTTTTACGGCGTACAAGTATCATCCTAGCTTTTATTTTATAATTAATCTTATGCAAAAAATAAAATACAGCGCCCTTACATTCGTTTAGAATAGGATCTTATAAGATAATTATAAATGTTATATTATTTATTTATCAACAAAATTATAACAATATCATAAATTATATTATATTAATTATATTATTTACCAACAAAATTATAACAAAATTATAAATTATATTATATTAATTATTTATAACAAAATTATAACAAAATTATAAATTATATTATATTAATTATTTTTCAATAAAATTATAACAAAATTATAAATTAAGTATATTATACTAATTATTTATCAACAAAATTATAACAAAATTATAAATTATATTATAATAATGATTTATCAAAGTTCATTTGTATTAAAAATTAAGGTTACACTAAATACCGTTTATTGCCAAAAGTGAGTAATAGGAAAAAGAACACAATAATTTTTAAATGATACCCTTCCTTTTTAAATCATACCCTTAAATCATTCATTCATGAAGAAGTGAAGTTATATCCCTTTGAAGGGCGGTAGTCACTTTATGTACCAACTTTGAGGCAAGTGGTTACCAGAAGTAACGACCGCCCTTCAAAGAGATATATGATATAATCAGAATAAAATAACAAAGAAATACAACTAGATTAAATTATTATTACAGTTGCAACCATACTACTATCATTGTATTAAACTGTCATTGATAGAACTTTCTAAACTGCATTTCTGTGTTAACAGTAAAAGAAAGCAACACAGAGAAAGAAGCGTTTCACGTTTTAAATTTTGCTTCGTTTTATCTATACGAAGAATGGTTAAAACTATTTTTGTCCTACGAAAGAGTGTCGAAGAAGTGTCTAACCAGTGGGAAATACACTGAACTTATAACCCAATGGAAAATACAATTATTTATGTAACCATATCTTAAATGTTCAAATTGTTCCCCATTTAGTTAAAAACAAATTAATCTAATTAATTAATTAATATATTTCTCATTGGGTACAAACACATTTTTCTGGTGTCCAAAAAGTCGATATCCATCGAGAAAACATCGAACTTCGAAATTCGATGAGAGATAACTTTTTTTAAGAATTATATCGTAAATGTTAAAAATATTTTCCATTCAGTGCAAAACACTTTAATGTAATGTGATATAATTAATAAAATTTCCTTTGGGTAGCGATAGTTCAAACAATAAATACATTAATCTGTAGACTCCGATTTCCTTTGATATAAATTAAAATTTCAATGTTTTTTAGAATTTATTTTCCAACGCTGTTTATTTTATTACTGATAAAATAATTTCTGAATGCAATATAAGTTTCTTTGATTCATGAGGTTGTTTAACCCCGTTCGCAACATCAGAAGGTTATATGACGTAGTGGACCTACAATTTTATAGTATACGTAGGTTCCGAAATACAGGTCGATACATAAACTAGACGCGGAAGACAGTCCTCCGTCTAACTACAGCCCAGACCTAACGTCGCTTAACTTCTCTTTAGTTTAGATATTTGAACTGACCAAAAGTCGAGGCGAACCATTTGTTCGGTTTTGTTTCGTAGTCGCGGCCAATTTCGTAATAACACCGCTTCCAATCAATCAGCGAAGTTAAACGACTTTAGGTTTGTGTATAGCAGTTGAATGAGAGGACTATCCTCCGCGTCTAGAGTAGCGACCCGTAGTTTGAATCCTACGGAAAGCTGTACAGGTGCCCCTGCGTCATCTATAAAATGTTACGAAGGTAGTTAAACAACCCCGTTAAACAAACAATAACAAGTCATTGCCGCAAACGTTTACCGCATAAAGTGTATTAAATATTTCATCCGCCATTTCAGTTTTTACTTTTTTCGAAAGATTTTGAAATGTACAAAACTTGCCTAAAAATTATTTTGAAATTTGAAGGGGACGAATTTTTTGGCAACTTATGCTTTTTATATAAGATTTAGGGACTTTTTGTGTGTTTGTGCTTGTTGGTTTGTATGTGTTTGTGTCTTTATTTTTGCTGGTTCGTTTGTGGATGTGTATTTGTTTGTTTTTGAGGCTGCTAAAGACCGCGTTATATCAGAACATTAAATACATCATCCGAATTCCAGTGATTGATATGACCACCTAATTGTAATGTAAAATGTGTGTTTAAACTAGGTCGACTGTGTGTGTGTATATATATATGTATATATATATATATATATGGGTTAGGAAGGGGAACTTATAGAGGGTGGCGCAAAAGTCAGGACATATAGGAACTCTGCTTTTCAGTGCAAATATATATATATATATATATATAATATATATATATATATATATACACACACACACACACACACACACACACACACACTCACACATATATTAGCCTTGAAAAAGCATAATTCCTATGTGTCCTGATTTTTTCGCCACCCTGTATATAAGCAGCCGACACAATGAAAATATTGTTCAATGTTATAATATAATTCATAAATAGCAGAAAATACTTTATGAAACTGAGCATTCATTATTAAAGGTTCACTTCGACTCGTAATAATAATAAAAAATAATAATAATAATAATAGACGCTTCAGGATTATTTTTAATGAGCTTTTTGCAAACGAAAAAAAAAAAATAAATAAAAAAAATATATATATATATATATATATATATATATATATATATATATATATATACACATATATATATATATATACAGAGTGTTCAAAAAGAAAGGCAACCCGAAACAGAAAAGTTATAATGATATTTGCTTTCTCCAATGGGTTGCGTTTCTTTTTGAACACCCTGTGTGTATATATATATACTATATATATATATATATATATATATATATATATATATATATATATATATATATATATTAAAATTGTCATTAAATTTATTACATTATAAACTTTAATAAAATTCACAGATTTATATGCAAAACACAGAATTGCGAGGAATGATAAAAGCTGTGATTGGTTGATTAAAACTTAGCCGATCACGGATGGTGTTTTCAAATGTTTATGGCTTTTACGGCCCTGCCATGAGCATAAAGGATAGGTAAAAACAGTCATATAATCCATATGGTACATATTTATGGAAGATTGACAAAATTATATAGACACTACGATGATGGTCCTCAAGAACAAATGGCAAAGTTCATCAGTGGAATGCCAGAACGTGTATCAGCTATATATATATATATATATATATATATATATATATATATATATATATATATATATATATATAGGGTGATCCAAAAGAAAGTGTTCCGAAAATATTTATGTAACATTTCTGCTAACACCTTTTTGGGGGGTTTCACTCTGTAATATTCATTAAGGAGAAATTATATGAGTTACAGTGTCTTCCATAAAGGTTATATTGGGTCTCTAATTAACATGCAAGAGGAAATCCTGAGGTATATTTTACACTATAAAATATTTCAGCTCAAAATTTTATTTATTATGAATAAAAGTTTAGTCATAAAAAACAAGACTTTCGGAATGCCAGGAAAAAAATGGCGTCAGAGCCAAGTAATAAATTCAGCGCAAAATTTGGAAGAATTGATCATTTACATTCACACCCCTCACTCGTACACCACACACACACACACACACACACACACACACATACAGTCCACGCAGACGAAAAGACATTTATTTATATCAGCGCCCGTCCAAGATAGAGTGATCTGATCGTAGTTTTATGTGGTTATGTATAAAACGAACCAGCGACCGTGATCCAGTAGGATGAGGACACTGCTATCGGGGGTTCGAATCCCGATGAGGCTGGCTAATAATAATCCAGGAGTTAGCGCAATGGACTGCATTAGTCGGCCTCAGCGTTGTGCCAGTTTGTGGCACCTCTTCATTGCTTCATTGATTATTGGTACCATCATGTATGAAAAGTTAATTTAATCTAATTTTCACCTAATCTGGTGTATTCCTCAAGGGGAATGATGGGTTCCACTTCTATAATAAAATTAGACTATTTAAGTGAATATATATATATGTATGTGTGTGTGTGTGTGTGTGTGTGTGTGTGTATATAGAAAAAAGAGGAGCAAGTATACAAAAAATTGTAGGGAAATTAAAACTGAAGAGAATATAATTTAGCAAGGACTTTTTGAATACATGCATAAATTGACGCATATTCTTTCCCCCAACTTTCTTTTTAGTTTTAGAAATATTTTTAAACTAGCAAAAGCTGCCAAATGTGTTATAGCCCGCCCAAGCTTTTCTCTCCCAATACAACACACACACACACACACACACACACACACACACACACACTCCTCTCTTTTCCTGCAGGAAATACCTTTCTCGATACAAAAATTAGTATGTACTCATTTGACCTCATTTCTAAACCGACTAACAAAGGAAAAGAAGATACACACACGCGCACACACGTACACACACACACACACACATATATATATATATATATATATATATATATATATATATATATATAAATATATAAAAATCAATTGTTAAAAGCTGTATAGAAATTTGACAAAAACTAAAATAAAAATCCACTATTTTTTTTTACCAATAAAATTTAATAAATTGAAAAGGGGTTCATGTTTTTTCTTTAAACCGAAAGTATGAATCTCTTTTGTCCTTCTTTTTTCAGAGAAGCCTTTGTTTGTTTTTCCTTATACACACACACACACGCACACACATATACATATATATATACTGTATATACAAAAACCCTTTCGTTTCCATAGTTAACCCTTTGTAGCTTAATCTGGACGTGACCTGATAAATTCTTGCTTTCGGAGACCTTTCTCGACTAACAGATATTTATATCCACTTTAAGACTTTAAATCAATTACACCGTGTCTAATACAGTAAGAAATAATGAATACGTTTCACATCCATTCGATTACGAATGTCAAGGGAATAGCTCTTATCCTTTATATATAATATATATTATATATATATATATATATATATATATATTATATATATATATATATATATATATATATATAAAACTCATTTAGAGAGAGAGAATGAATATTTGAAGGATTAAATATGAATTCAAAGAAACCAGATTGGGGATAATTATAAATGTGAAATTAATGAAAGTAAATTAGGAATTGCACTTCAAAAAAAAATAAATAAACAGAAGAAACATTGTTTATAGTAGAAAGCGAAACTAAACCTATATTACTGATACACTTTCGAAGCGACATAAAAGAAAATGTAGCAAAGTCGGAAAAAAAATCAGAACGTTAGTTACACACACACACACACACACACACACACACATACAAAAGGAAAAATTATCCACAGATGCAAAACAGACTCCAAAAACTGAAACTAGGAAAAATCTAGGGAATAGAAGTGGACTTAAACAAACATTCATCTGCAAGACAAACGAGGGGAAATTCAAGGTAGAAAAAAAGCATAAAAATAATCCAAAAATATTTTTACAGCTTTGCGAAAAGGAAAATGAGATGTAGAGAAAGTATTGGTACGTTGAAGATGGAGTTAACGAATACACAAATGACCGAGGAAAATATGAACGAACTATTTTAAAAAAGGACAATTTAACTCAGAAGTAACTCGACTCGGAACAAATCCCACTCCCATTAAAGTATACGAACATTGCTCCCACATACGAAGGAGGTAACAGAGAAATGCTGAAGAATTATCGCTTAGTGGGATTCACCTCGCACCTTATACTCTGCTTTGAACATTTAAGAGATAAATTTGCTGACTGTCTACAATGAAAGAAATTATTCAAACCGAACCAACATGGATTCAGAGCTGGAGGATAACGCCTATCATTTTTTTCGAACACCAAATGAAAATAATAGAAACGTTGTGATTTCGAAGTCAAAATATAAATGTAATATATAGTGATTTTGCAAAAATCTCCCATAAATATGATCATGAGATTATATTAGACAAACTTAAGAAAACAGGAATTATTGGAAAGCTTGACTGATGGATATTTAATTTTCTGAATCAAAGAACACAAAGAATATTAGTAAATTAACCTCTTTTGGACCACTGGGTCGAATATGTACCGTTTCCAATACACGCATTTATAACTTAACCCTACAAAAAATTCAGTCGTCAAGAGGTTAAATTAAATGCGGAATCTCAGAAGTCATCAGCTCCGTTCCCCAAGGTACACTATTATCTCCCTTGCTGTTTATAATATTGACTGAAAACATAGATACAGATATTAAGGACAGTGTCGTATCGTGCTTCTTAGACGTTACAAAAATATATGCAAGGAAATATCAAATGACTTTTACGTCTACAGTAGACTAAAATAGAAGAAACAAAAGATGAAAACTAGTGGTCACTCCTATAATCCTTGAAATTCTACTCCCAGGGGGAAAAGTATGCGATACGCAACAATATACATATGAAAAACACTCGAGGGATATGTCCCAAACTTTAGAAATTAAATAAAAACACTGTAATGACAAACCAAGTAAACCCTCTACTATCTAAGTTGCGGTAGGTAAGAAAACCTTGAAAAAAGGAGATGCAAAATACTTTCAGAATACGAGGCCCAAAATTCTTTAACATGATCCTAAAGGAACTGATCAATCTCCATCACACCAACCTAAATAAGTAAAAAAAATCATCTAGATAGATTTTTTATCATATAATGATAGGTATAAGCAACTGTCTCCTACATCAAATTCCCCAAATGAGGCGAGATGCTGCAGAAGATGTAATAGAGGTCGATTTTGAACAATTATTCGAAAATAACAAAAGTAAGCAATATATATATATAATATATATAGATATATATATATATTATATATATATATATATATATATATATATAATGTGAAGCAGGCAAACTTTCCTGAATTTAGAAGTAAATGAAGGCCGGAAGGACAGTGAAGGACACCTTATTTTTATTGTCCATTCTCCAGACAAGAGGAAGAACGCGGGAAGGACGTGTGAAAAGAGATTTCAGTCTTTAGTCCATTTAAATTGCTTCGCCTTTTCAACTTTAATCAAATTCACACAGAGTGGAAATTGTTTTCCGGTTCTAGGTTCCAGTGAGAGAATCCATCTCAATGATCCGTGTTCGTACGAGTGCGCATTTATTTGTATTTATAACATTAGAGATGTTGTGCAGTAAATGTTGTGTGAATTTTAACATTTTGATAAGATGAATTTCTCTCTCTCTCTCTCTCTTTCGCTCTCTCCCTCTTTCTCTCTCTTTCTCTCTCTTCTTTCTCTCTCTCTTTCTCTCTCTCTCTTTCTCTCTCTTTCTTTCTTTCTCTCTGTCTCTCTCTCTCACTTTATACGAGTGAGGTCATGTGTTCCAGTAAAATAGATTCCTTTTACGAAATTTTCAGTTTTTTGACATATTTCGCAGTAACCGGAATACTCATGGTTGTATTTTTATTCCAAAGTGTTTTCCAGTTAATCCAATTGATGCTAGTAAAATAATTGAAACTGGAGAGAGAGAGAGAGAGAGAGAGAGAGAGAGAGAGGAGAGAGAGAGAGAGAGAAGTTACAAGGAGTTACAAGGAAAATAAGTACCTCAAAAGGCCTTGCGGCCCATACCGAGGAGGTACCAATGGCAACGGGTGCCACGGAAAATTTTTTACACCCTCAAATAGTGTGCAAGATTTGGTCTAACCTTTTCTTAAAATGATCCACAGAGGAACTGTTTACAACTTCTGAAGGTAACCTGTTCCACGTGTCACAGATGTTATAGGTAAAGTAATTCCCACACACACTAGTCCTAAACCGTTTCAAATCCAACTTCCAACCATTGTTGCGAGTTGGGTTATCATTTAAACTAAACATGCTTCTAAAATCGACATCGTTGAACCCGCGTAAGAGCTTGAAAACCTCGATCAGTTGACCGCGCAGCCTCCGAGTTTCCAAGTTCAGGGCGCGTAACTGTCGATTTTAGCCCATATGCCTAACGGAAGGGATTAACTTTGTGGCCCTCGCCTGCACTCGCTCCAGCCTCTCAATATCTTTCCTGAGGGTGGGCGACCAGAACTGCACAGCATATTCCAGGTGCGGCCGAACCAGGGAATTGTACAGAGAGAGCACAATCTCCTTGTTCCGAAACTGAAATTGCCTCCTGATATAACCCAACAGCTTCTGGGCTTTCTTTTCAACCTCTACGCACTGTTTGGTAAACTTAAGGTCGCTGCTAATTAGCACACCCAAGTCCTTTTCCAAATCAGTCGCCTCGATATTTCTCCCCAACATTGAATAGTCCGACATGGGATTGGCATAGCCAATGTGCATCACTTTGCATTTACCCAAGTTAAACGGCATTTGCCATTTTTCGGACCACTCTCCTAATCCTACCTAGGTCCGCACGCAGTTCCTCGATCGCTTCGGGCGTCCCAACATTGGCCCAAGCTTGGTGTCATCAGCGAATTTGGCGATCCGACTGACGATGCCACCGTCGATATCATTTATGTAAATGATAAACAACAGTGGCCCCAAAACGGAACCCTGAGGAACCCCACTAGTGACCGAGGCCCAACCCGAACTAACCCCTTTAATTACAACCTTCTGCCGCCTATTTTTCAGTCAGTTTTCAATCCACCTACCTACTTTCCCACCGATACCCAGCGCGCGGACTTTCGCCATTAGCCTGCGGTGAGGTACCTTATCAAAGGCTTTCTGAAAGTCGAGATAAAATATATCAATCGCCCTACTCTTATCATACTCACCCAACATGACGTGGAAAAACTCGAGCAAGTTGGTGAGACACGACCTATGCCGTCTAAACCCATGTTGGGAGTCCCCAAGCAGCTTGTACGAATCCAAATGGTCAACGATCCTATCCGCTATTATCCCCTCTAATAATATAATTTACCTACAACTGAAGTGAGACTAATGGGACGATAGTTCCCTGGACTTTCGTGATCCCCTTTCTTAAAGATAGGGATCACGTTGGCTTCCCTCCAGTCACCAGGCACCTGGCCCGTCTCCAACGATTTGTTGAAAACTGTAGCCAGGTGGGGAGCCACCTGGTCGCGCACCTCCCGCAAGAGAGAGAGAGAGAGAGAGAGAGAGAGAGAGAGTTTAGCTAATCTTTTACTATCAGATTTTTTAAATTACCTCTCTTTTGACCAATCTAACTTCGAGTTTAGCTTCTTTGCAGGGATAAAAACCAACATTTTAAGTCTTCTTACGATACGATTTGTTTAAAACTTGGCCGTGTCAAATAAAACTAAAATTTTTTTTTTCTTTTTTTTTTTGGGCTCTTGCTGTATGAAAAAAAATATTATGATCTCATTTTGGGAATTGATTTGAGAAAAAAATTATGCTTTACGGTATGTTTTTACAGTTTTAGTGTTTACAGTTTTAGTGTTTACAGTTTAAGTGTTTACAGTTTCAGTGTTTACAGTTTCAGTGTTTACAGTTTTAGTGTTTACAGTTTTAGTGTTTACAGTTTTAGTGTTTACAGTTTTAGTGAAAGAATAATGACAAAGTTTATAACTTTACGATGCTGAATTCCACTATTAACGTTCAATTAAAATTACTGTTCTTCAGTTATAGCGTTTAGTTCACTGTACCTTCTTGAACAAATACTCCACTATTTCATTATCTATATATATATATATATATATATATATATATATATCACACGGTATATTCCAATTTAGCAGCATTTCAAATGTACATAACTGAATGCTGAATGTTAAATACTGAATGCACATAATATTATCTTGAGTTTTGTCATGCGCTTCGCATGAAATGTTGAAACGTAAATCCAAATTACTAATGAATGGGTATGAATTATACATTTTAAATGCTAATAAATGGGGCACATCAAGTGTATAATGAAACGTCTAATATAAAGGTCGAAAAAAGATCTCTATTTTCATGATCAAATACTCGGGCGAGTAAATAATTAATTATGATGATGACGTGATGTAATTTTTAACTTTCGACCTCCGAGTATGTTACAGTTCGCTAATCCGAAACACGCCCACTTATCTTGGATGTAATTGTATACATAACATCTGTCGTATCCTACGCATGTAATGCCATCATAAATTTGGGAAATAAAATTTTAGAAAACAGGGATTAGGGTTCTGACATTCCTCGTCATTATTTCTTATTAAATTATACCCTCCCCTGCGCCTATATACCCCGAAAAACAATAAAGTTGGGGTAAAATGCAGATTAAATTTACAATTTTTCTTATACCTATATAAGAGAGAGAGAGAGAGAGAGAGGCGCACACACACACACACACACACACACACACACACTGCATTGATTAATCATCAATATATATATATATATGTAAGAAAAAGTAACTCACTTGTATTCATATAAAACAACTTCATTACCTAGGTTCATTGCTCAGATGTATTGTATGAAATGTATTAAAAATGTATTAAGAATGTATTAAAAATGTATTAAGAATGTATCAAAATGTATTATATGGAAATATTCGCATACAAAATTTATTAACTCAACTAAGAATTGAGAAGAAGAAAGAAAATAAAAAATAATCCCATAAAAAATACAATAAAAAAGGTAGAATTTGTAAAAACGAAATTTAGTTTCAAGCTTAATTTGAATAATAAAAAAACTCCCTCTGAATTTAAATATCAGGTTTCCCAAATTCCTTTACCGAGGGAAACACTAAACGCTTGTGAGGGGGAAAATGAGGACATGGCACTTGTAACTGGAAGTAATGCAGTGAGGTCGAATTTCTTTCCTGTATATTAATGCCTAGTTAGTTAGTTTAGTTAAATTTCGGGCATTGAATTTGTATAGTCCAATTATAAAAGAAGATTAGCTTTTGTTTTTCGTTTGGAGGGGACGTATTTACCTGTTTATTTCAACGTTTTAATGTTGTTTTTTTAAGGGGGAGTTATACATTTTTTTTTGGTTTTTATAAATTGAGATAAATTTTTGAGTTGAGAGAATAAAGAAAGTACGAACTGTAAAGGCTGTTCGCTTTACCCACTTTAGAAAGTAGAGTTAAAAAAACAATAACTGTACGCTATAAAAAATAGAATAGTTTAAGACTGATCGTAGGTCGAAAGTAGATAACGAGTAGATAGAGCGGTTCTCTTTTTGACAAGCGAGTTCCTCTAGAACTAAACTTAAAGTACTGAGAGTACTGAGGTATTAAAGAAAACCTTTTAATTTACTCCCAGTGTACTTCGTTCGGCCTTCAAAGTGTACTTTTTAAATACTTTATAGTCACAGTACATTTAGGTAGTCAATGCAAAAAACTTCACTTTTTTCTACGTGAAGGTCAAAATATGAAAATAAAAACTCACTCTAATAGACAGAGTTTATTTCCACGACAGTTTCGACGCCCACTGGCATCCTCCTCGTGTTTCTGTATCCACCCGAGGAGGATGCCAGTGGGCGTCGAAACTGTCGTGGAAATAAACTCTGTTTATTAGAGTGGGTTTTTATTTTCATATTTAGGTAGTCGTTTTTATCAAGTGCATTCTTTAGATACTTCATGTGCAAAGTACATTATTCCATTTTTACTGTCCGTTCTAAAGTAGACACAGCGAACAATCTTTCAGAATGTAATGTTTATATTTCAAAGTACATCATTCTATTTTTACTGTCCGTTCTAAAATAGACACAGAGAACAATCTTTCAGAATGTAATGTTTATAATTCTTAGATCTTGCAACAAAAGCTTATTTTTCTGGATGGAAAAGACAGGCGGACATTTTTATTAATTATGGAAACCAATTTGAAATTTAAATTTAATCAATTTGGCCACAAAGAAAACAGGATCCCATATAACAGTTTTGGTATGATGTAAAGTCTTTAATGTAATATTGAATAAAAGATATAAAATAAGACTTCAAACAACAAATAATGAATAGAATAACATCGAAAAGTACCATTTTATATGAAAGAAACATTAAAAACTAAATTTAATGAGTGGCGCGGAAGACATTCATTGATTCGTGTTAGGTATTGAGTCGCTTTCTAATATAATTACCTCAGGAGCTCAAATTACGTGGGCTTTGTAAGTTGTAACGATAAATAAAAAAGAATAGGTACCTCTTTTTAGTTTTCTTTATAAAGAGTGTGGTTCCATTTTCGCGTTAAGTTATAGGTCCTTTCTGTGGTACTTAATGTTAGTATTATATTACGAGAACTGTGGCGGTCTCACCATACACCTGAACTTAACGAGAAAGGTGCCATTAGAATTGGTTATTCAGTATTTGAAATATTGAATAATAGATGAAGGATACTATAATAAATAGGAGAGAACTAACACGGTTAGCATATTTACCTATCATCTATCTATCTATCTATCTCTCTTTCTCTCTCTCTCTCTCTCTCTCTCTCTCCTCTCTCTCTCTCTCTCTCTATATATATATATATATATATATATATATATATATATATATATATATATGTATATATATACACACGAGGGGCGGTCAGAAATAAGTTTACACGGCGTATAATTTCGTAACTAAAGGACATACATTGATTATGTTTGTATCAGGTGAATTCGTTAATCATTGTTGCCAACACTGCAAGTCGATTCGGCTGCCATCTACCGTACATTGGTTATATGAATCAGTTGAACATGGCAACTCGACTGGAACAGTACCCTGTCCTACGGAGCAGTCCAGGACGTTTACGTTTAATGGCCGCTCGTAAACGTTCCAGTGTTGAACAATATGCAGCTGCATTGATTGTTATGCCTTTTTGCATGAAGTCTTCGAGCAAAACGCCTTTGTGGTCCCAAAACATGGTAACCATCACTTTGCCAGCGGACCTCACAATCTTGAGTTTCTTTGGTCGCGGGGACCCAGGGTGTTTCCATTCCATGCTGGCATGTTTTGTTTCCGGAGTACGGTGATGAACCCATATCTCGTCTCCTGTGAAAATGCGCTCGAGAAATTCTTGACCACTGACAGACTCGGAATATCGTTGCAGAAATGACAGGGCACTGTTCCAGTCGAGCCCCCATGTTCATCTGACTCATATAACCAATGTACAGTAGATGGCAGCCGAATCGACGTGCAGTGTTGCTAACAATGATTAAAGAATTCACCTGATACAAACATAATCAGTGTAGGTCCTTTAGTTACGAAATTATACGCCGTGTAAACTTATTTTCTGACGGCACCTCGTATATATATATATATATATATATATATATATAATATATATATATATATATAATATATATATATATATATATATATATATATATATATATAATAATAATAAAAAATTCAATATGAAATTGGGAAAACATTCCCATACAATATTATTATTGCCCAGACGAGAGGCTATCATCAAATGTATTTTTCCAAAGCATATTTATACAGAAAACATCGATTGGTTTAAATTGGTGAGATATACTCGTATTTCATTGTTGGTAAAGATTTGCGAGGTTTTCTTAATTTCGAGAAAGAGATGAGAGCAGAGCGGAAAAGCATTACCGGATATTGTATTGCGTATTATAATAGCGATTTCTTTCCTTTTTCCCATTTCTTATCCGTGTAATTTAGCGCGAAATATATTTCAGTGTTAGAGGTAATGGCGTTATGAATTTTATTCACGGTCTTATATTTACCGTTATGCTTCCGTTTAAGTTCGTTCAGTTTTATTGTTACGTGATAAGACTGTTATTTTATATTAGCATGTAATATATAGCGTATAAAGTTATTTTATATTAATACTTTCTCTCTCTCTCTCTCTCTCTCTCTCTCCTCTCTCTCTCTCTCTCTCTCTCTGTCCCTCTCTCTCTCTCTCTCTCTCTCTCATATATACATTTTACTATGATGTACGTTATGTTTTTAGATATGCACAGTTATTATTGCAAATAATTTTAAATTGCCAAGCCAAGTTCAAGTTGTTGTTGTTACCTGTTATTACAATCCTGATAAATTAATTTTATTATACCTGCGAAACATGTCGCTTTAATTATAGTATACCATATTTATGACCCGAAATTAAAGTACCCATAAATTTTAAATTAAGGCATAATAATACCCACTTTATGAAGCGTTCATGACGTATAATTTTAAAGTGCCTTATAAAAATTAATAATAAAAATATTTTACATCGATTTCACATGGTCTCTTATTATAAACAGGGTGTTCATAAGTTCCAGCATCATAGGCAAAGTTTATTGACTACAATTTGCTTATTTCTTTGACGCTCGACTTCATAAACACCCTGTATATGCACACAGAAAAAATATTAGTCTTAAAACAACCAATTCCAATGGATTGTTATCTTCAAAATGAAGATTGTTAGCGTAATGATGGTATAATTGCATTAATAACCATTCTCCGGTTGTCAAATAGTTGTAAATTGTAATTATAATCAATTATATTTTCTTGTGATTATATTACGAAGAACAAAAAAGATATGGTATATATATATATGTATAATATATATATATATATATATTATATATATATATATATATATATATATATATATATATATGTGTGTGTGTGTATTTCTTTATTTAGTTATTTAGTCACACGATGGTTAAATGTTTTGAGTTGAGAATAGGTGCTTAGTGCCTACCCAGTAGCGGACTAAGAATGAGTTCTCCCTAAACTAAGAATCAATGATATGCGCTATATTTTTATGTATGAGTGCCATTTGCGTAAGAGTGCCACTATGTACAAAATGTTGGCGTGTACTTCATTTTAAATTTTATGTGTATTTCAATTTTTAAGGCGTTCGCGTGAATTTTGATGTCTTATATATATATATATATATATATATATATATATATATATATGTCTTTCTTTTATGTAGGAAAGAGTGGTCGAGGGCAGGCGCCCGCAAAAAATGCCTCCTCCATAGAAGGAGAAAGACGAAATCAAGGTCTCCAAGGCTCAACGATGCCATTTCTTTTATAAATTTTGAAAAGTTTGTGTAATGTGTAAGGTGTATGTATGTATGTGTAGTGAGGAAGAGAGGGAGAAGTGTGTGTTTGAGAGCATGCTGGACTGCTCACAGGGTAGATGAAACACGGAAAAAGATCAGCTGAGATGGACAGTGACAGGAGAAACGGGAGTTCCAGCACTTCCTGTCTCTTGCCTAACGTACCCCCCATGAGTACTTCCCTGGTCGATTGATGGTTACACTTTCCTCCTCAAATTTATCTCTCTCTCTCTCTCTCTCTGTATATAGATTCTGTATACATATATATATATATATATATATATATATATAATATATATATATATATATATATATATATATATATATATATATATATAGGGTGATCCAGAGAAATGGGACCCAAAAGAAACCCCTGTAACTCTTAAAGTATAAGTCCTTTTATAAAATCATACACATCATTCGAAAGAGGATAGTTACAAGTTTGTACAGGATTGTATAGGTTTTGACAATACTGTACAAGACAAGATAAGATACAAAACAAAATAAAAGTGTTAGTTAAAACTAACCCTTCAAGATGACTGCATGGACTGTGGAACAGCTGCGTTTCATAACTGAGCAATATTATGAGCATGGAAGAAGTGTAGTTTCAGCTCTTAGAAGGTGATTTTGACATCTGAAAATTTGTCTTGAAAGATCTTATGCTGAAACTACACTTCTTCCATGCTCATATATTGCTGTTATGAAACGCAGCTGTTCCACAGTCCATGCAGTCATCTTGAAGGGTTAGTTTTAACTAACACTTTTATTTTGTTTTGTATCTTATCTTGTCTTGTATTGTCAAACCTATACAATCCTGTACAAACTTGTAACTATCCTCTTTCGAATGATGCGTATGATTTTATAAAAGGACTTATACTTTAAGAGTTACAGGGGTTTCTTTTGGGTCCCATTTCTCTGGATCACCCTATATATATATATATATTATATATATATATATATATATATATATATATATATATATATATAATTTAACTGTTAAGAATAAACATTTTTTTAAATCCGGCACAATTCTTTTCCAGGTTCGATTTTGTGACGAACTGAAAATGGTCTTCCATATATTGTCTAGGAATTTTTTTTTTTTTTTTTTTTATCTGAAAGGACGAAATGAGTGAAAGGTCACTTTTGTTCACTTCCTATAGTCGTCTGCTTCTATTTTACTTAATTCAATTCGTGCGTGATATGAAAGGAAATACATCATATCCGATGGAAGCGCTTTACGTTATATTATTCATTGATAGGTTTCAATTATTCTCATTTATGACTTTTTGTGGGTTTTTTTTTCTTTGTAATTAACGACACGCTTTTCATTCTGCTCTTCGGCATTTTAATTGGTTTATAGTGGACTGTTCCTTCACCATACATGTGTTTAGATTAAACCCCCCCCTTTATAGGGAAGATGAATGGCGGATATTATGAAAGCGTTAGTTTACTATTTTTAATGTAATTACTGTAGAAAGTCAAGTTTTATAGGCTTTGTAATGATAAAAGAGTAGGTATCTCTTTTGGGTGTTGGTCCAATTCTTCATTAAGTTATAGGTTCCTTCTGTTTGCGTTCATACTACTAAAGTATGATTTTAGTTTTCTCGCATATTCTCAGGACTTATATGAGCGATCTTTAGATTGTGACCCATACTTGAGTTTGTGTTTCGTTCTGTTTTTTTTTTGTCGCTGTGCCTGGTGCATTTTATTTGCTCATATATATATATATATATATATATATATATATGTTACAGTCAAAGTTGAAATCAGTCAATACGCGTATTGACGAAGGCGTTAGTCAGTATACGTAATGACTGGTCAATACGCATTTTGACTAACACCTTGGTCAATGCGCGTATTGACTGATTTCAACTTTTGACTGTAACATATATATATGTATATATATATATATATATATATATATATATATATATTGTTGTTTTCTGTGTTTGCTCAGGATAAGTTTAACTATTTCTATACACAGTATAGAAATCAGTCAATAAGGGCCAATATGCCTATTGACCAGTCGTTATACGTATTAACTGATTTCGGCTTTTGACTGTTAGGTTAGGTTAGGTTTAGGTCATTATTATATATATTTATATATATATATATAAAACAATGACCTAAACCTAACCTTACAGTCAAAAGCCGAAATCAGTTAATACGTATAACGACTGGTCAATAGGCATATTGGCTCTTATTGACTGATTTCTATACTGTGTATAGAAAGAGTTAAACTTATCCTCAGCAAACACAGAAAACAACACTTTTCTAAAACTCTTAAAAGCCCTGAACTCTGTTACCTCCCTAAAGGAAACGTGGGTTAAAAAAAATAAATAAATAAAATCCAGACTTCCATTATAGATCAAAGAAAAGCTTTTTTTCATTTTTTTCTTAGCATCTTCACCGCCTTTGTGTCCCCCGATGCATCTTTAAAAAAAAAAAAAAAAAAAAATTATATATATATATACAGGGTGTCCCCCAAAAAAAATACTCTTATATATATATATATATGATGCTATGAAGAGTAAATAGTTTTTTTTGGGACACCCTATATATATATATATATATGTACGATTTTATATCATAACTTTTTTTTTTTTACCCTCTCTTCCTTCATGCTCCCGTTCCCCCATCCACCCTTGCAAGAGGGGAAAAAAAAAAGAGAATCGCTAAATTAATTTCATCATCCGCGCAAGTTTGTTCTAAGGAACAGTTTTCACATAACTGTTAAAAGGTTCATTCGAATTATTTACTAACGAAGTTCCGCTTTTGTAGCGCTAACAAAAAGCTTTACGACGGACTTTTTAAACCACCTTGTCATAACGTACGACCAAAGTTTTTGGACAAAAGGGAACAAGGCCGCTTAAAAATGAATTTAAACGCTTTTTTTTTCCTTCAGTTTTTAGAGTTTATTGCGTTTCTTTGCGGTTGTTAACGATATAACTGATAAGTGTTTATGTAAAAAGTAAATGTGTTCTTCGCCCCATCGACGTTATGGGAGGTTATTGTGTACTTAAAGGCAGCAAAATAGCATAATACATCTATTATTATACTAGTAACATACCTAGTTAATATATATAATTTATTAATACACGTGTATGTTTATATATACAGGGTGGGCCGAAAGTCTGGATCCATAGGAAAATATTTATTTTAATACATAAATTACAACAAATGGTAAATACTTAAAATGAATATCAACTTTAACTCGTAAATGTGTATCCGTGATACTGTACAGTGGTTCGTACTCCAGTATAACAACACAATTATAACAAATGCTCAAATTGGCGGCCTCTGACATCGAGACAGGGATGGAATTTATGATTTTTAATAATTCTTCGAATTGACGTTCTCGAGATGCGTGTTTCATTTGATAATCTTCTTGTTGACTTTACTGGACTATTCGTTAAAGATTCACATACCATTGCAAGGTATTTTCATCAGTTGCAGTTTTTGGACGACCAGAACGCCGTCGATCATGTACACTTCCTGTTTCTTTGAAACGTTTAAACAACTTGCCAACAGTCGCATGTGTTACTGGATGCTTATCAGGATGATTTCTATTGAATTCGGTAGCAACTTCTCTGTGTGTAGCGCCATGTCTTGCGTACATGAGCACAAGTTCTACCCGGTCTTCTGTTGTTAGATTCGAAGCCATTTCTGGGCTGAAATAAAAAATGTATTTGAGTATTTATACTGGAGTACGAACTACTGTACCGTATCACGGATACGCATTTACGAGTTAAAGTTGATATTCATTTTAAGTATTTACCATTTGTTGTAATTTATGTATTAAAATAAATATTTTCCTATGGATCCAGACTTTCGGCCCACCCTGTATATATATATATATATATATATATATATATATATATATATATATATATATATAAGCAAACAACCACAAGGAAAAGGAAACACAAAGTCCGAGCGCTCGGACTTTGTGTTTCCTTTTCCTTGTGGTTGTTTGCTTATTAATAAGGTCACGTGTTATTTTGTGATTTTAGTGCTATATTATATATATATATATATATATATATATAATATATATATATATATATATATATATATATAATAAACCATAATATATATTCTATTATACAGTCACTAGTGCAACCATTAATACACATTTTAACACGCCCAATAATACACTTATGACTGCTTTCACTAATTCAGTATTTATGTAACCTCTTAAAACACTATTAATACAACCTCTAATCGCTCAGTAACTCATTCGTTAATACAATATTAATGCACCCATTAAAATGCGGTTAAAACATCCATTGATAACTCTTTAATACATCCATTAATACATTTATTTATAGGTTCATTAAAGCACTACTAAAGTATCACGTTAAAACATTTTTAACACGACAATTAATACTCCCATTAACACTCATTAATACACCAGATAATACATCCTTAATACATCCATTAATACACACACACACACACACACACACACCACCACACACACACACACACACACACACAATAGTTGCATTCATTATTGCACGAAAATGTACATATTAAAACATACTTAATACACAAACTATTATACCCACTAATACGCTCATTAATACGCCCATTAATACACTCGTTAAAACATTCTTGAATACAAGAAAATGGACACATTAACCTATTGGTGCCCAGAAGTCTTTTCCGAGACTGAGTAAAATTGTCTGGCGTTAGCCAGAACAAAATCAGTGAACTGATGCTGAGCACTAATGGGTTAAAACACTTTTAATCCACTACATTATACACCCATTAATACACTCAATAATACGCCCATTAATACACTCAATAATACGCCCATTAATGCACTCATGAAAACATTCTTCAATACACACAAAAATGTACCCATTAAAACACTTTTAATACACTAAATTATACACCCAATAATACAGTCCTGAATACATTCATAAAACCAGTGATGCACAAACCCTGGCCCGGGGGCCCAATGAGTCCCCCACGGGTCTTTTCAGTGGCCCCACGGGTCTTTTCAATTCAATGAAAAAGTTAGAATATAAAAGTACTTTTGAAAACGTTTTCTGTGAAGGGAGATGGAAAGTAAATAGGCTAATACATTTAGTTATTTTCTTCGCTTGGCCCCACATCAAAAAAGTTTGTGCACCACTGCATTAAACGAAGCAATTCTTACATTCATTTCTCTTGCCAGGATTTACATTATAAGCTCGATATTAAATATTAAATTATTTCTATACCTTATAAAAGTAAGGTAAAGTATGTAATATATAATATTACGAACGTTATTTGAATCTAATATTTTACACCATTTTTACTGGTATTTCATTTTATTTCATTTATATAATATTTCCAGACACGTGTGTATATATATACAGTATATATATTCTGAGCCTCGGCTTAGGAGTAAATCATAAGCATCTTGGACAAGAAGTTCGTGGGTCTCGAGATCCAATCTCAGTGGCGTAATGAATTTCTGCTCAAAATTCTTAAACCAAATTGTCCTTATCGAACCAGAAAAATATATTGGTACATGGTTGAATTGGTAGGTTCACTACCATGAATATAGAAGAGGAAAGGGGCATTTGACTTCTCGTTTAAAAATAAGTGATCGGTTGAAGGGGTTTATTTATCGACAACTCAAAATACGAATATTTTTTGGATGGAGAGAGAGAGAGAGAGAGAGAGAGAGAGAGAGAGAGAGAGAGAGAGAGAGAGAGAGAGAGAGAGAGAGAGAGATTAAATCTGTTTTACATGGTAAGAGATTTTAAAAGCAAATTAGTTCTATTTTATATTTGAAAAATACAATTTTATGCACTTGCCTAAATCTCATCCAAATTCTGGATGGGACTAAAATTAAAGATTTTGTGGATATATTCGTAATTTGGATAAGGATAGTGACTATGTCCAAAAGTGTCCAAGAATGGTCTGAAATAAAAATTCATATCTCTTAAACAAAGTGACGTAGCATAAACGCTTTGCAAAATCTAATGGCCAGACTTACCAATTTTATGAAGCCATAAAGCCTTGCCAAAAATAAAAGGAGATAGAGTCCCTACTTACTGTACATACTTCTAATGAACCCCTTCAATTTCAACATACTTTCAGCTACCTCTCGTGCATCATTCAAGTAATTTTACACACACACACACACACACACACACACACACACACACACAATCCTGGAATTGACCCATGAGAGTTCTCATCGATTGATCATTCATCAGTAGGCTCACATTTTCGGCTTTTTCTTTTCATCTCGTCTTCTCGCTCACACTCGCTCTTACACAACCTCCACTTTCTTTCACTTTTGTTTCACGCATTCTTATAGCAAGCAAACCTTCTACTTTTGAACATCTGCACCACTTCTGCTCTCTTTTGCTCATCATCTATTCCCCTTATATTCTACATACCTACACGTGCTGCCTGCAGTTACGTAGACGAACCAAGCTGTCACAGCGTTCATGTTCGAAGCTGTTGTTGCTTTCCGTGTGGGAGTAAAAAGGATAGATGGGTCCCTAGACCAATCCTTCCCCTCGTGTATCGAAGGAGATGCGGAGCTAGGCCATATGTTATAAACCTTTCATAAATAAATATATTAGTTCCACTGAAATTAACTTTTATTATATTTTAAAGCTTTCTCAGACCCTTTGCATCTATATTTAGCGACATAAATCGCCTGTTTCGATTAGAACAACTGAAGACTATCAATCAATTTTAGTTGAAATTTGGACTTTACTCTCGTCGCATAAAGGCCTTTTAATAGTGTATACAGTTGCCAAAAAAAATTGTAGATCTATCAAAGTCGCTGTAAAAAAAAATCATCTAATACGATGACACATTTAGCTGCATGTACTATTGCATTTTTTTCAAATGGTATATAGAAACAGATTTGGTTTTCTGAGCAATACGTGACCTTCATCTTTTTAGTCAGACCAGAACCCCCCCCCCCTTATTTGTTTAGATTTAAGAAGGACAGCCAAAATCATACACAGACCATATATATATATATATATATATATATATATATATATATATATATATATATATATATTGTAATAACGTTTATATAAATGTTAATAAATTACTGTTTTACTATTTATGGGTATTTTCCGTACGAAACAACGCCATTTCCTGCTCTAAACGGCTGCACCGAGAGGAGAATCAAGACACAGCGTTTTCCTGAGCATTTATTAATTTAGGGGAAAGTGGGGTTGAACGGGGTGATAGAGTAAGACAGGGTACCCGCCTTTTCTGCTCGGGTGATGCTTTTATCTAGTCGCGAATGCAATTATTAATTGTTCAACACTGTGTCATCGGTGTAGAGGTGTCACCCGTGCAATAGAGAAACTTTTGCGTGCGCAGAAGAAAATATATCTTTTTGGAGAAGGTATATGATACTTTAGTTCTTCGTAAAATGTACAAGTAGCTAGCTTGCTGGCCTGATTAATTATAGGACATGTTACTTTTATGTAGGCCTATTAAGGTTTTTGACACTATAGTGTTATTTAATTTTAAATAAAATATACAAAGCATTTCTTTTTTTTCTATAAACATCTGTTTTAACTACAATTTTACACATGTACTCCGGTTTGCCTTATCACTCGAATAAAGTGGATATGTCTCCCTCTTTTGGGAAAAACAGATTCGTAATTAACATTTATCAATAGAAAACAATCAAACCGTGATTTAAAATGAATATGATAAAGCTTAGGTGAGCACAAAAACCAGATTGCTTGAGGCAGGGACATATGAGTTACAAACAATTTAGCACTAAGTACCCTGTTTTACCCCACACCCCTATAGTTTTTAATTTACGGATGGGGTTTTCGAATTAACTGTTAACTTAACTACGAGAGAGAGAGAGAGAGAGAGAGAGAGAGAGAGAGAGAGAGTAATAACGAATGAACTTACATGACCATTTTAAAACATCTTGCTCTTGTCTTGCGGTGGTTTCTCTTAACAAAAGGAAGGAATCTGTTTTAAGTACAAAAAAAAAAGCCGGGAACTACAGTATCTATAGGCGTTCTCATAGGACCTTTCTATAGGCGTTCTGGCATTGGTCAAAAGAAGTAACGGCAATTGAAAGCTTCTACGTAATTGATCACTTTTTAAAATGTTAAATTCTTCTTCTCTCTGAATTCGCTCCTAAAGCGTAAACAGAGTTTGTTTTCGTCAAATAATTAACAATTTTAATCGATGATCATTCTATAACATTTTAATTAATGATTAATTAATCTAAAACTTATTAAAATTAGTAGTTAATTAAGGATTAATTAATATAAATCATATTAAAAATGATAATATTAAATTTCATTTACTACAATACAGGGTGTCCCATAAGTCCGGCATCATAGGAGAAATTAATATTTTTCTATTTCTACAAACCATAATTCATATTTTTCTCTTTCTACAGGCCATAATGTCTGTGAGCAAGGAAGAACGAATCCAGATAATTCTACTCATAGGAAATCGGAGTCAAAGAGAGGCCGCTGCTGAATTTAACAGACTGCATCCAGACCGCGAGCCAATAACACAGAGTTGTGTTAGCAGACTTGTTGCAAAGTTTAAGGAAACAGGATCCATAGAAGATAAACCACGCAGTGGACCTTCAAGGAGGTCCACTGACGATGACACAGCGACTGCTATCCTGGCTCATTTTAACAGAAGTCCCAATAAGTCTCTTCGGCGATTGTCCGCCGAGACAAGAGTGTCGAAAAGTAGCATCCATCGCATTCTTCAGGCTCACAAATGGCATCCATATAAATTTCAGATCCTACAAAAATTAAGCGAAGATGATCCCGACCGGCGGATGGAATTTTGTGAATGGGCTACGGAACAATACATATTGAGACGTTCTGTAAATAAAAGCTTTTGTTTTGCCTTTTTTTATTATTTTTCCTATGATGCCGGACTTATGGGACACCCTGTATATATATATATCGTATATCGGGGCGTATAAGCCTGCAGTCCAGATTAGTCGATCCCCTAACTTTCAATTTCAGATTTAGATTTTAGCCTATTCTGGGTGTTTAAGTCGACCACCACCCTCACTCAGAGCGTCGGTTATTTGCCGAGACACAATCGTTTCTGTCCTTTATTAATTAACATTCAGGTGAAAAAAACATATACCGTATATACACATTTTATTGCTCATCTATTCATTAACACCTGGTGAGATAAAAAACACATGGTTAGTGAATACAATAATACATGCACAAATACAAATTTATTGTCAACATAAAAAAAGTAAAATTTTGTAAAAACCTTGTAAAAATTAGTTATCAAATCCCTCATAATCATCATCATAATCATCATCAGACATCATAAGTTCATTATATACATCCTGAGATACATTTGCGAGTGCTTCGTCATATGGATCCAATTCAGATTCTGATGACGTATCTTCGGCTTCTCCTTCATCTTACCACAGCGAGTCATCCTCCATTCCGTCCAGTGACTTAGAGATTCCACACTTTTTAAATGATTCAATGACTGTCTCTACACGTATATCTTTCCATGCTTTAATAACAAATTCATAAACTACATCCAATGCAGCGGCGGGCATGTTTCCACCTTTAGTGAACGATTTTTCCCCGCTAGTCATTCACTTGTTCCACAGTTCACGAACTCTGTCCTTAAACGGCTTGTTTAAACACACATCCAGTGGTTGTATCATTGACGTCAGTCCTCCAGGAATAGCTGCCATGTCAGTGTTGTTATTAGCCAAGCATTTCTTTGTGTTTTCAGTAAGATGAGATTTAAACATATCCCATATCAAGAGGCTACGATGTTTTCGTAACCCACCTGGCCTCCTACTCCACACGTGATCCATAGTTTAATCCCTTCTTCGTCCATCCACCCTTTTTCATGTACATGAACAAAAACACCCGTAGGAAACTTTATTTTTGGCATGGTTTTTCTATTAAAAATTATGGGTTCAGCTTTGTTCCGTCTACCATACACGAAAGTACTTTTGTAAATCTCGACTTTTCATGTCCTGTTGTCTTAACGATCACTGTTTTTGACCCCTTTACATCTACAGTTCGATTCCCTACTACAGGGGTTCCCAAATTGTGTTCCGCGGAACACTTCTCACGGTATACAAGTGTTCCGCGGAACACCAATTTGGGAACCCCTGCCCTATCATATCAAAATTCATCGGTGTTTCATCCATATTACCAATGTTGCACAATGGGTAGTCATATTATTTACGTTGCTTGATCACATAGCGATGGAAGCTACGTAAATCAAGATCCACTGGTAACTTCTGCACCATGAGGCAGTGGCACTGAAGTCTTTGCTATAATCTTTATTGTCTTTAGCCCACTTAGTTGCCCAAATGCGTATTTCGTTTCTTGTTACAACGTACCCATTCTGACGTTTTTCAAGGATCACAGCTGCAATGTTTTCTTCAAGAATCGGCCAGTGTGGGGTGCCTCTTTTCATCGCACATTTTGTCGCCGGTCTACTTCTCATTGAATCTTCTTTTCCCCTCCAGTCCCGTACCAACTTCTCCGATATATCGTATTCTCGCGCAGCAGCACAATTGTTATGACTTAGCAAATGCTATAACTTTCAACTTGGAAGAAGCTTGATATTTTCTTCACTTAGCAGGTGGAGCCATGGCGAGGATTTAAATACAAGCTAAAATGGAAAATGGAAGGTTAATTTTTTAGACTGGGCCTATACGTCGACTCCCTACTTTAGGGGCATAATTTTAAGCTTAAAATACCGACTTATACACCTCAATATACGGTGTGTATATATATATATATATATATATATATATTAATAATAATTGAGTTTTGAACAAGTGTTCAGGACTGACCTGTATTCGATCCCTGTGCAGCATCCCTTCTCATTTAGAGTATTTTTATTGTACTCATTCATCTTCCAACCAAAAGAAGGATAAACAGCTGAGTGAGTTGCGCGCCGTCTGCCAGCGACGGGAATCGATCCCGGCCGATGGATTCGTAGTCAGCGATGCTAACTACTACACTACCGAGGCGTGTATATATATATATATACACATATATATATATGGGCTACATCGTGGCCAATGTCGTAACACCGCTTCCCGGAGATCAGCGAAGTTAAACGACATTGGGTCTGGGTAGTAGTTGGATGGGAGACCCATCCCCCACGCCCAGATTATGTAGCGACCCATGGTTCGGATCCCACGTAAAGCTGTAGGTTCCCTCCATCATATGACCTTATATGTTGCGAAGGAGGTTAAACAACCCCAATTAAAAAAAAAATTATATATATATATACTAGGGTGTCACTAGGTAATAGGGGGAAAATTAAACGATGGATATTTTCCTATGACACCCCCTAAAATTGTTCCATTTGGTGTAAAACATACGGAAGAGAAATTTGGTCCTGATTGGTCATCATTTAAAGGTCGCCCTCGTCACTGAAAACAAGACCCATTTGTTGACGTCAACAAGCTGTTCAGTGTTCACAGCTTGGGCCGAACCAGATAATAAAAAACAAGGCAATTTGGTGAAATAACGAAAGTAAGACACTTAAAAACGCAAAGAATACAAACAGTTTATTATATAATCAAAATAGAAGACATAATTTGGCGAATAATGGTACAAAATGGAGAAGCAACAAAAGCAAAACTTTGAGAAATAAAATACATATACAGTAGCAGAATAATGGTGCTCATACGCTGATCAGTGATTAGTTCTTTCGCGTCCTCACTAATGCTGATTTGTTCGGAGCTGGGTGTTGCTTTCTGTGGTCAGTGACAACTTGAACGAGGAACTGGAGCTGTTCTTCTTTCACTGTCAACTTTCCGTTCAGCTCCTTCACCAGAGCCACGGCCCGTTCTGCTCTGTCGTTCACCACTGCAAGTTTGGAGACCACATCCCGAGCTTGCACGTATTCAGAGTTTGACGTCCATGAACTGGGATGGTGGAGCAGAAAGCAATCTGGCAACTGAAGTTTTGAGAAGAATCCTCGGGTGTTCTTGTGATCAGTTGCTCCAGTCCTTTGCTGTCACTGAGGAACATAGTATCAAGAACCAAAGGTCGTTTTGGCGGCATGTGAGGGGCTTCTTGATCTAACGCTGCAACCATGCTGCACTTCACTTCCATCGATATCCTCTCATCAAAGAACGCCAGACCCACTGCCTCCTCCGAATGGTACCACAGGTGCGCAGACAGCTTCTTGGTGGTACCATCAGAGATCTTCTTGTGCGGGTATCGAAGGAGCGTCCTCATCAATTCCCAATCATTCAGCGGAGCTTCGATGGACGGATGAGCTGTTGCCCACGCTTTCATGTAAACTAGAACAGAAAAGAGGCAGATATCTCGAATTCCGCGTTCCTCAGTATTCGTCAGTTTAAACTGTCTTCGGAAGAGCCAGATCTTGATGGCATAGAGCCCCTTAGCCATCCATCTCGCCCGGTGCATAGCACCAGGGGCGCGGAAGTTTAGTCCCTTGTATGGAACTCCTCCAAGAAAGATGACGGAAAGATCGAGGAATTCCTGATAGTCATCACGAACTTGAAGTGCTTGTGATTTTGCAAACTCAATGAGCTCCGTTCTATGCTTAAAATAGCTGCTTTGGTGAACGCATCTGTGTCCGCAGTTTGGAACTGTTGCTGGTCAATGCGGGTCCAATAATCATGGAAGCGCTTGAAAAGCAGAATTTCTGGACCGGTAGATACTGAATCTAGCGATGCTGCGAATGCCGCCTGTAGCACCAACTCCAGTACATGGTGTCTGCACGCGCAGTGTAACAGGTCACGTCCAACTTTTTCTTCCAGAAGAACACAAGTTCCTCCACGGTGCCTGTGTTTGTCGCGGTTGTGTCGAAACACATAGATTTGACATGATCGGTCACTCCCCATTCATTCAGGCAATCTATGATGGCATTTGTTTGTGCCAGCGCGGTTCCTGACAGAAGTTTTGGCACTCCGAGGAGCTGCTCTGTCCCGGAGCCAGATACAAGAATAGGTAAGCGGTCAATATTCTCGTGACGTCAGATCTTGCATGAGTTTTCCGTCCCAGTGAACAGTCAACGGACTATTGCCTTGGAACTCGCTCTTCAGTTGCCAAGCCTTAAGGGTACGGAATTTTTCACGCTGACGATGAATGGATCCACGATTGATGTAGTCGCTAGCATCATGCCCTAAGCTGGAAGCTGCCTCAAACAGCAGATATGTGGCCTTTCTTGACGAGAGTTGCGTGCGATCAAGCGCTGCCGCCAATTCCGATGTCATGATGTTCTTCGTTGCTCTTTGTTTAGACGCTAACGAACCACCACATGCTCCTTTTTCTTCGCTATCATCTGAGCTGGAGGATGAGGACTCCAAAACCGCTTCGTTGGATACTGCCTCCATTTCAGCTGGGGATCGCTTTCTTCGTTTCTCCTCTTCCTCTCGACGTCGAGTACAATCTTTGACTTGGCGCTGATGGGTCATGTCCAAACCTGCCATTGAACCTGGACGTCCTTTCTGGCGCTGCTGCTGAAGGAACTCCCAATCCTCTGGGTACTTGACCAATTTCTCACAATCAGCGTGGGCGATGTCAAAGAGACGATCGAGGCATTCAATGAATTCTTTTTCTTTCGTCTTGTGTGAATCGCTCGTCCTTGAGGCGTGTTTTTTGAGTCCTTTCCACTCCTCGAAGACTTTATCCAGTTTGCTGACGCAGTGTGTCTCGAGTCTGGTTGGAATGTGAGCTTTCTCCCAGAAGGACATCACTGCTCGAAGTGACTTCCTCAACGCGTCACGTATTGTCATTTTCTTTTCATGGTGAAGGTAAAGGAAGTAACCGAATGCTTGCCTGTAGGAAGGAAGCTTGCATCCTTTCACCTCATCAACCGCTGCCCCTAATAGGTATATACACTTCCGGGTTTCCATCACCAGAAATCACGTAGCTGAAATGAGAAACGGTGAATCGTTAAGTATTGTTCACTTTATTTCTCAGATATTCAGACACACACAGATACACACACACACATATATAGAGATACATAGATATCTAATGAACGATTATGGAGACGCCGCGCAAGCATTAAACTTTGGAAGGCGGGGGCGACCTTTTATAGTTATTCAAATAAAAAGATTTTTCAGTCACCATGTTTTTTTTACCAATGGAATAGATTCGCGGGGTGTCAGCATGAAAATTTCAAACTTTGCATTTAAGTGACACCCTAATATATACTGTATATATTAGTTCCTATCTGATCATTTCATTCGTTGTCATTAATTACGTCACAATGATAAATTGTTCAATAAAACTGACGTAATTAATTTATAATTATCTAAACAGCATGTGTTGATCAGGTAAAAAATTTCCGAAATAAAAGTCTTTTATTATATTATTGAATCTATATAATTATCTTTGTAATAATTGATAATTGAAGGTATATAATTATTTTTATAATTTAGAAAATGAAATTAATCATTACGTTCTTAATTATTTTAATTATATAATTATCTCGCGCAAAACCTTTCGCTTTGAATAGTATTATTGTTCAAATTGTGAAGAAGAATACGCAATTGTATTTTAGTTTGGTCCTGAGTTAAGATTAATAATTAATTAATGAATGTTATTATTCGCAGTTACAAAACAGGTTAAACAACCTCCAAACATTAGTATTATTGTGAGCGTTAATCGTGGCAAATATTTCGTTAAATAACGTCCTCAATGCATTCGGACCTTATTTACAGGCAAAATAATATCCTCGCTAACGTTCGGACGTTATTTTCAAACAGCTAAAAATCAATTCCGATTATTCCTAGTAGGCCTATCCTGGGAAAAGCGGATGTTAGATACTGAAAAGAAATAGTGTGGACTTACACTATTTTTTTTCAGTACTCTCTTTCTAACTCTCCTATACCTCTACTTGCAACTTTTTTCCTGCCAGCTCTAACTTGCGAGAGAGAGAGAGAGAGAGAGAGAGAGAGAGAGAGTAATAACGAATGAACTTACATGACCATTTTAAAACATCTTGCTCTTGTCTTGCGGTGGTTTCTCTTAACAAAAGGAAGGAATCTGTTTTAAGTATAAAAAAAAAAAGGCCAGGAACTATCTATAGGCGTTCTCATAGGACCTTTCTATAAGCGTTTTGCCATTGGTCAAAAGAAGTAACGGCAATTGAAAGCTTCTACGTAATTGATCACTTTTTAAAATGTTAAATTCTTCTTCTCTCTGAATTCGCTCCTAAAGCATAAACAGAGTTACAACGTACCCATTCTGACGTTTTTCAAGGATCACAGCTGCAATGTTTTCTTCAAGAATCGGCCAGTGTGGGGTGTCTCTTTTCATCGCACATTTTGTCGCCGGTCTACTTCTCATTGAATCTTCTTTTCCCCTCCAGTCCCGTACCAACTTCTCCGATATATCGTATTCTCGCGCAGCAGCACAATTGTTATGACTGAGCAAATGCTATAACTTTCAACTTGAAAGAAGCTTGATATTTTCTTCTCTTAGCAGGTGGAGCCATGGCGAGGATTTAAATACAAGCTAAAATGGAGAATGGAAGGTTAATTTTTTAGACTGGGCCTATAAGTCGACTCCCTACTTTAGGGGCATAATTTTAAGCTTAAAATACCGACTTATACACCTCAATATACGGTATATATATATATATATATATATATATATATATATATATATATATATATAATTAATAATAATTGAGTTTTGAACAAGTGTTCAGGATTGACCTGTATTCGACCCCTGTGCAGCATCCCTTCTCATTTAGGGTATTTTTATTGTACTCATTCATCTTCCAACCAAAAGAAGGATAAACAGCTGTGAGAGTTGCGCGCCGTCTGCCGGCAACGGGAATCGATCCCGGGGCCGATGGATTCGTAGTTAGCGATGCTAACTACTACACCACCGAGGCGTGTATATATATATATATATATATATATATATATATATATATGGGCTACATCGTGGCCAATGTCGTAACACCGCTTCCCGGAGATCAGCGAAGTTAAGCGACATTGGGTCTGGGTAGTAGTTGGATGGGAAACCCATCCTCCACGCCCAGATTATGTAGCGACCCGTGGTTCGGATCCCACGTAAAGCTGTAGGTTCCCTCCATCATATGACCTTAGATGTTGCGAAGGAGGTTAAACAACCCAATTAAAAAAAAAAAAATATATATATATATATATATACAGGGTCCCCAAAAAAACTATATACTCTTATATATATGATGCTATAAAGAGTATATAGTTTTTTTGGGACACCCTGTATATATATTAGTTCCTCTATGATAATTTCATTCGTTGTCATTAATTACGTCACAATGATAAATTGTTCAATAAAACTGACGTAATTAATTTATAATTATCTAAACAGCATGTGTTGATGAGGTAAAAAATTTCCGAAATAAAAGTCTTTTATTATATTATTGAATCTATATATAATAATTATCTTTGTAATAATTGATAATTGAAGGTATATAATTATTTTTATAATTTAGAAAATAAAATTAATCATTACGTTCTTAATTATTTTAATTATATAATTATCTCGCGCAAAACCTTTCGCTTTGAAGAGTATTATTGTTCAAATTGTGAAGAAGAATACGCAATTGTATTTTAGTTTGGTCCTAAGTTAAGATTAATAATGAATGTTATTATTTGCAGTTACAAAACAGGTTAAACAACCTCCAAACATTAGTATTATTGTGAGCGTTAATCGTGGCAAATATTTGGAAAGCCGAACACCCGAAAAATCAACAACTGAAACATCCCATATAAAATTTAATAATTTTGCAATCTTTTCTTGTAGTTACCACTTAAGGAGGATGAATTTTAATAGAAAATTCTGATAAAATTACCAGCTAGAAAGCTGCTGTGCTTTGGCCTCTGTACATTCGGGGTAGCGTTTCATGGTATTCTTTAATTTATACTTCAGTGAAATTCTGGGTAGACGAGATAAATGTATCCATAGTATAAATGCCCTGCACCAGGCTTCCCCAAACTATGGTTCGCGGTGGCATCTCCAAACAGAATTCCAAATATTACTACATTAACAAAAATAATAATTCGTATAATTTCGTCAAATAACGTCCTCAATGCATTCAGACCTTATTTACAGGCAAAATAATATCCTCGCTAACGTTCGGACGTTATTTTCAAACAGCTAAAAATCAATTCCGATTATTCCTAGAAGGCCTAATCTGGGAAAAGCGGATGTTAGATACTGAAAAGAAATAGTGTGGGCCTATACTATTTTTTTTCAGTATTCTCTTTCTAACACTCCTATACCTCTCCTTGCAACTTTTTTCCTGCCAGCTCTAACTTGCGAGAGAGAGAGAGAGAGAGAGAGAGAGAGAGAGAGAGAGAGAGATTATACTTTAGACCACCTATTTTTGTGAATGAATGTTATACACAATTTTCTTCAATTCTCTCTTTTCTGAACTTCTTTCTTGCATGGACTAACCTTGAGTGGGACCTTCAGGTCTGTGTTAGTCTGCATAACTTCTGTAACGTTTGTATCTGTACTCCTTCAACAACGTCCCCTTTAATTTGATCGAAGATACATATCAACATTTCTATTCCTTATCGAGTGAAAATAAACTGAGTTTGTTTCATAAACGCTGAAGCTCATAAAATGGTATTCTTGCAATACCTTATGTTCCTTTTTGATTCACCCTGTTAACTTCACCTCCGAACACTCGAACTACAAAATTCTCAGATATCATTACAGAGGTCAGGAAGTGTATGAAAGCTTTACACTTTCCAACCCCAAATATTATTCTATGCGGTGATTTTAATTTCCCATTTATGAAATATAAAAAGCTAGGAAGAAATATATGTATAAACCAAGACAAGGGAGGCACACGGGAGGACTAGGTGCAGGAAAAAATGCTGCTAGTTCTAGCTGATGAATTCATGTTAACACAAAAAATAACGGAAAATAGAAGAAAAAACAACTGCCTAGAGTTGATATTCACAAACAACAGCAACCTAATTGATAACATAGAAATATAATATCAGAATATAATATCAGATCACAACATTATTGAAATAACAACCAATATAAAAGCGACAAGGAAGGAAAGGACACACGCTATAAAAAGAGCAAATTCAAAATTTATAATTTTCATTCCAATATACATAAATTTGGAAGGTTGTATCCAGCATGAAAGCAAGAGACTGGAGAACCATCTTTAAGGACAAGACAAGAGATACTAATAATCCCAGAAGAGAAGAACCTAGAAATTGTGGAAAGACATGTTCCAAAAAACAACGAAGAAGAAAGAGAAGCAGATTCGAGAGACAGAAGAGGTCAATGTTCCGCAAGAGAAAAAGAGTGACTGTAAAAAACTAAGAAACTACAGAAAAAACATTAACAGAAAAATATTAAATGATAAACTGAAGAGTATAGATTGCGTCATACAGGGTCTAATTGAGAACCATACAGAGAAAGAAGATGACGCTATAGAAGCAATAAAGGGTAACTGAAAATGCTTCCATAATTTTGCAAAAGGAAGACAAAAAATCACGCGACTATCGGACCTTTGAAGAATGAAAACAATGTTTTAACCGATGATCTAAAAGAAGTATCTAAAATATTAAGATCTAAGTAAGAATCATCTTTCAGTAACCCCAAAACTGATAAACTAATATGCGATGGAAACGCGTTCTTTGAAGAAGAATTACTCGGGAAAAGTATAACGGACTTTGACTTCACAACAGATGCTATACCACAAGCTATAGGCAAACTAGAAAAACACTCGGCAGCAGGCCCGGACAAATGGAATGCCACACTAATCAAAAACTGAAAGAATGAAATCGCTAAGCCCTATATTGGATATGGAGAAAAAGGCTATAACTTTTTCGAAACGCGGAAAAAATTAAATGATAACCAGCGTGGATTCCGGTCAGGAAGATCATGCCTCTCACAATTAATGAAACATATAACAACATTATTAATGTACTCGAAAACAATGAAAACTATGATGTGATATGTGTAGACTTTGCCAAGGCGTTCGACAAGTGTGATCATGGAATCATAGCACATAAACTGAAATATATGGAAATAACAGGAAAAGTAGGGAAATGGGTATATTAATTTCCTTAGTGAGCGGCAGCAAGTCGTTACAGTTCAAAGAATATCTTTATCAGAGTCTCAGAGGTCCTTAGCTCAGTACCACAAGGAACAGTAATAGCTCCATTACTCTTCATAATCATATTAACAGATATAGATGAGGAAGTTAACAATGACAGCACGGCAACATTCTCTGTCGATGACACAAAAATTAGTAGAAAAATAAGAAACCAGAGGATATAGGATCTCCATAAACAGACATGAACAGAATCTACAATTGGTTTGAAGGCAATAATATGAAATTTAACACTGAGAAATTTCAACTATTAACCTTGGAACAACAACGTGGCTCTACATATAGGGCGGATCGAAAATGAGGTTTGTAAACTTTTTTTCGAAAAAATATGGCTAGTGCGAAAAATATGTGGGTGCTATAGATAATGACTGTGCATAAATATTAGTCCTGCGAAATTATATCTTCAGGTGCCACAAAGCCGTCGAAAAAAGTGAAATATAATGATTTTCTTATATTCTGCATTAGTACAATAACTGAAACTTACTTGTTATTATTATATATTAAGTGTTCCAATTACGAAAATAGTTTACTGAATTACGCAGCTCTTAGTTTATTTAGATCAATGTTCTTTTGATTAATGATCTAAATAATCACAGAACTCACCACGAGGAGGTGGCTGCGTGTCGAGCTCCACCCATGCCCTCCCAACCACCCATCCTTGCGCATGTTTTTTTCTATTGACGTTTTATTTAAACTTTATATTCAGCTTCACTTTCGAATGATGGCATTTTTTTACGTGACTGAAGTGTTGATCTTATGAAGCCATCTCGCGCGTTCAATCCAAATACTTTTGATGATGCTTCAGTCACTAATTTTACCATTCTTTCTACTACTTGTGTATGACAAGGGAATTTCTCGAATGGAGGGGTACTCTTGTTTCTATGAATTCTTCAATCTCATTTTCTGTCAGGTGTCTTGTCACAGGTGGTTCAGTGACAATGCATTTTTGCCAATTAATTAAATCAGTATAATCAGTAGCTTCAAATTGAATAACAGGTACTGTGAAACGCCTCACAACTTTTTCCTTGTTTGTTGCTTGCTTTCTTTATTCACCTCCACGCTAATTCTCTTATGGCGCTGCGGTCATCATGAATCATTGATGCTAGAATATTTTCTGGATTTGCAAAAAATGCATTTCTTTGTATGACAGGGTTTACAATATCCTTTACTTCGTCATTCAGTGTTCTTGTTAGTTCAATAGTTTTGAAAACATGTTTTGAGCCATTGACAAAAGACGTACTTTGCTTAATAGAAAACCACATTGGGATGTAGACCTTCATTATAAAAGAAGCAATGTTCATGAGGTTCTCAGATGGACTTACAGTTGAAACGTATAGACGAAGCAAACAGTTTTTGCTAGTCCCATCGTGAATGTGCCATTTTGCCTGGACTACGATGAGCAAGATCTGGAGAGCAATATCCCTTTGTTATGGCCTGATGAATATCAATTAGATATTTTTGGTCGGTGCTAAGATCTTCACAGTCTACAGTTGGTTCCTCAGCATCAATCCTTTCAAACTCGACAATAGGAAGACTCTCACAGTTCTCTAATTCCCTGTCAATAGGACCGGTGAATCCGCGGGGGCCAGATGTTTTTCCATCCAGCTTTGCAACTAAATGGCGTAATGGCAATTCATTGGCATGGAGATGGCACACTAAATGTTGAACTGGCTTCTTCAGCTTCAATTCTAAAGCCTTATAACGCCTCCCTTTTCTCCAGTGTTGACTGCTGCACCATCGCATCCAATGGCAACAAGGTTTTCCAGGTTCATGTCATTATTTCCAATATACTCAAACATTCCTTTACATATTTCTTCAGCTGATCCAGAATTCACAGAATAATGGCCCAAATAATCTGAACCAGGTTCTCTCACTAAAGTGATATGTTCTTCTGTTACCTTCTTCTGATATACTTTGGACTCTTTTTTTTCTTGGAAGAGTGTAGAATCTTTTCGACCATCAAAATAGATTCCTCTGATTGGGACCTGATTTTGATCTTTCATAATTTCTGATCTCTTCTTTTGTCTTTCTCTTCTGATTTTACTCCTATCCACTACTTCAGATGTATTGTCAATAGAAACTTCTCCAATATCTTGCAATACTGCACTAACAATGAATGCTGCAGCTCGATCTGAAACTGCAGTCCTGTCACAAGCAGTAGCCACTGAAGGTAGATTTGTAGTTTTCCTTTTCTTGAATAATTGTTCTTCAGGTTGTTCGAGCTTTCTCTTTGAGCTAACTGGCTCTGGAAATGTATCGTCTGATATTTCGTCCAGATTCACTTTCACTATTTGATGTCGATGATGATAATTCAACATTTGTATCCTGCAATTTCTCCTGTGAAGATTCTTTGGTGAGCCTCACAGCTTCTTTTTGCTTTCTTAGCAACGTAGATGCTTTTTTCTTTGAGAGTGTAATATCTATTCTATCAATAAACAGTTTTTTTCACTCCTTTGATCTAAGAGGAACGTCACTTCTTCCTTTGGAACCGTTTTTTTCTTTGGGACAAGAACATTGTGTTAGTACTTTGCACTTGCACGCTGCAATGTCAAAAAGTTTCGTGTGTGCTTCTTTTTTGAACATATCAATCTTTGCTTTGTAAGCTTCAGAATTTTTTCTGCTTTGGTATGGCTTCATAATGACACGATACTTTTCGTGGTAGCTTCTGAACATTGTTTCAATTCGCCTGTCTGACAGAATTGGGACGGAAGCACTTTCCCAAATTGTTTTCAATTTATCAACAACTTGTTCTAATATTTGAGATATTGAAGGATCTTTATTAGTATTCTGTTTCAAATCGTTTCTTACAAACAAGTAATATTTAAAAACTCCTTCGTATGTAGGAAGATTCCTGTGCCACAAATCTTCCCCCATACCAAACATGGGGCACTCAGTTGAGGCCCTGGTTGATTTTGCACAAACTCGAGACATTTTGAAAGTATACAAATCTGAAAAAGAAAGAGCTAATATCAATTATACGTTAATTTCAGTTAATAGTACATGGCAAACTTAGGGCAACACAATACAGAAATGCAAAATATATAAGAAATATAGTTTAGACTATCTGAGTAACGCCAACAACAGAACACCCACCTGCTACGAGAGCGACAGCTACACTGAACCGAGGTACTCACGTGACAGCTGAGTGAGCTGACTATAGAAAACTATTTTTAGAGAATATAAACTTTTTTTAAAGGTTGACTGAGCTATTTTTATACAAGTGTGAATAAATTCTTGTCTATTGTCCATCGTGGACTCTTCTGTAATTAATGGTTAAAATCTGCTTTTTTCAATTTTTTTCAATATTGAAGGTCATTGTGGCACCTGAAGATATTAATGTTATGATTTTAAATTTATACCAGCTTATTTCCTCACTACTCCACACATTTTCCACACGAGCCAATTTGAAAATTCGAAAAATGAGTTTTTCACTCCGCCGTACTCTACAATACTACAGTCTTATAATTTGTGCGGAGTCGCTGGCGTTCCCTCGCTGTGGTTCTAGGGTTAAGGTACGGAAGAAGGGAGGACCTAAAATCAATGGAGTACTATACCCAAAATGGACAGGAAATTCAGGGAAACTCTAAAGCAAATGATTTAGGAGTTGTAATGATCGATGACGGGAAATTTGAAACACAAAATAAAATAGCAGTACACAGAGCAAAGAGAATAACTGGACAGATACTAAGAACTTTTGAAAGAAAGGATAGGAATATAATGATTCTCTGTCTTAACATCCCCATATAAAAAAAGAGGACATTAGTCAACTAGAGGGGATTCAGAGAAGTTTCACAGCCCCGATCAATGGATGCAAAGAACTAAATTACTGGGGAAAGTTACATGACTTAAATTTTTTTCGCTGAAAAGAAAAAGAGAGCGAGGTACACCATTATCTACACTTGGAAACTAATGGAGGAACTAGTTCCTAATCTTACTTTGAACCCTATGGCCATTCAGAAAACAGTGGAAAGTAGGAAAGGAACAACAATGTGTCGTGTTCCCAAATTAAAGGCTAGACAGGGAACATCCTCAACCTTGAAGGAAAATAGTTTTGTTGTGAGAGGACCAAGACTGTTTAATCAACTCCCAAAGGAAATAAGGAACACGAGTGGTGTAGGGGTGGATATCTTCAAAAGAAGACTAGACACCTAGCTATGTGAAATAGAGCGCGCAAGAAACCAACCAACTCTTTACTTCATCAGTCCAACTTAAGAAAAAGGGCAACAAGCCTGACCTCCGTGAAATGAGGAATCATCGCACAGAACATCTGAAAGGTTAAATAAAAGCCAATGTGTTAAACCAATCATTTCACGTAATACCTATAAGTTTCAGACATTACGCATTTCTAACATAACCTAATTTAACCTAAACAATTTAACCTAACATAACCTAATAGTATATATATTAAGATAAAAAAGAAAATAATGAATAAAAGCGTAGTAGGAGAGGTAGAAGTAAAGAGAAAATAAAATACAAGAAATATACAGTATGGAAGCTTGCAAAATTCTATTCTTTCACTCAAACTTGGAGTTTTGAGGTCATAAAGCAGAACAGATGAGTACTCTCAACTATTAGATCACTACACTTTGAACGTTCTACATTAAGCCTATTATAAGCCACATTAAGTTACATTAAGCTACATTAAGTCACATTAAGCCTGTCTTTTAGCTTTATAAACGCTAATAGCCTCATGATTGCAAACAACTTTTTAATGTCAAGTGTTTCGGGTAATACTGATTATAGTATCCTCGATGTTTTGGTATAAAATGATACTCTCGTGTCGTTTCGCTAGGGCAGCGTCCGTAGTTGAGCGGGTAACACCACTTCCTTAAAAGCGATGTGAAGAGGGCGAGGGTTCGATTTTTGATGATGATATTGGTAATAATAATCATGGAGTTAGCACAGTGGGCCGCGATCGTCTGTTTTGAGCGCTGTGCCATTTTCTGACCCCCTCACTGATTTAATATTAACAGTGAAGCTAGTATCATAATTATCCGCATGCTTTTCGCACAGTGAATCAATAGGATGATCCTGTACAAAAACTCAGGTTTTAATTAGTAATTTTTGGTTGTTTCTTCAAATTTCATTTCTTTGGTCGATTTTCTTTTTTCAGGAAATTGTGTCATTAGTTACAATAACATACAAATGGCAAATAACATACAATAACATACATACTCACCATACAAATGGGTTTGGCTCAGCGTAATCCGACTTTTGTAACCAACCGTACATGGATGTATATTACTGAATTTTAACATTATCGAAACAACTTTAAAAACTCAGTTTTTATTAAAAAATTATGTAAAATAAAAATAATTAATTTAACTTACGAAAACTCAAGAAACGATAACTTTTGCTTCATGATTACGAAGTTAAAAAATCTTCAATGATGACGGATTACACCAACAGTCCATTAGGCCATAACTTTGTAGCTATACAGAGACAAAGAAGTTTCGTCGAATTATGACTCTCATGCATGTTCCTTATAACCATAAAATTTAAATGTTTACGGTCATACAACTCGCAAATTATCTCCAAATTGGAGTATCTCCATCTACAATTTAAAGAAATTACGTATAATTTTAGTCAGAAATTCCTTGAATTAAAACATACAAAAATTAGTAATGGTGATTTTCTTCATAAAATTTTAGGAAATTTGATAATCCGACTATAAAATTTGCGGAAATTATGATTTACATAATTACGAAGAAAATTATACCGAGTTGGAACAACACCAGAATTTTTGACAACAAACTCAGATCGTCAGTTCAACCGTATGATTCTTGCTAGTCTTAAAAAAATAATAAAAATCGTTAGTGTAATCGTTGTATGGTTAGGTTATTAAACATTTGGAATGGTTGTTTAACAGTTAACCATATGCATTTGGTTGTCGCAACCAAATGCAGGGTGTTCATAAAGTCACGCAAGTGAATATGGTGAAACGTACATGCATATTCACTCGCGTGACTTTATGGACACCCTGTATTTTTTCTGTGTATTGAACAGAACTAGTAGAGAAATATAGAAAAAAAGAACCTAGAAGAAAGAATAATTAAAATTATGATAAAGTAAAACCGCCATAAAACACTCGTACAAAGAAGTTAGAATCCTCTGAAACTATTAACATTTTTCTTCACAAGAGGGGGGAACTTTCTATAAAAGACGAAACTAACGGCGTTTAGAAATTCTTCTAGAACTTCGCCGTAACTCCTTTTACAACGGTTCAACCCCGACTACACTTGACCTCAGAAACAACCCAAAGAAATACGAAACAACCAAAAGGTATAACCATCTCGAAAACAACCATAAAAATCGACAAAATACAAAACTTTTTCAGAAAAAAAAAAAAAACTGTGTAAAATGAAGGAATTCTTCAAGTTGATATCGAACGCACTTTTATTAAAAGCCAAATCTAAACTTGAAAGAGAGATAAAATACCACCAAATGAGAAACTTTCTCAATATATTTCACTAAAATATTGTATAGCCGAGTAATGGTGAAGCAACAGACAGACTTCATAAAGAGACTTTAAATATAAAAATATTTTTCATAGAGAAACTATATATATATATATATATATATATATATATATATATAATATATATATATATATATACATACACAGAGGGTTGACTAAAGTAAATAGACACCACGATAATTGTCCTTCAAGAGTAAATGGCAAAGCTGATCAATGGAATAGTAGAACAATGTGTCAGCTTTACATAATGGAAAAGAGAGAGAGAGAGAGAGAGAGAGAGAGAGAGAGAGAGAGAGAAGAGAGAGAGAGAGAGAGAGAGAGAGAGAGGATTATCTTTAGACCACCTGTTTTTGTGAATGAATGTTATACACAATTTTCTTCAATTCTCTCTTTCTGAACGTCTTTCTTGCATGGACTAACCTTGAGTGGACCTTCTGGTCTGTGTTAGTCTGCATAACTTCTGTAACGTCTGTATCTGAACTTCTTCAACAACGTCCCCTTTAATTTGATCGAAGATACATATCAACATTTCTATTCCCTTATCGAGTGAAAATAAACTGAGTTTGTTTCATAAACGCTGAAGCTCATAAATGGTATTCTTGCAATACTTTATGTTCCTTTTGATTCACCCTGTTAACTTCACCCCCGAATACTCGAACTACAAAAGTCTCAGATATCATTACAGAGGTCAGGAAGTGTATGAAAGCTTTACACTCTCCAACCCCAAATATTATTCTATGCGGTGATTTTAATTTCCCATTTATGAAATATAAAAAGCTAGGAGAAAATATATGTATAAACCAAGACAAGGGAGGTACACGGGAAGACTAGGTGCAGGTAAAAATGCTGCTAGTTCTAGCTGATGAATTTATGTTAACACAAAAAATAACGGAAAATACGAGAAAAAACAACTGCCTAGAGTTGATATTCACAAACAACAGCAACCTAATTGATAACATAGAAATATAATATCAGAAATATAATATCAGATCACAACATTATTGAAATAACAACCAATATAAAAGCGACAAGGAAGGAAAGGACACATGCTATAAAAAGAGCAAATTCAAAATTTATAATTTTCATTCCAAAGCTATACATAAATTTGGAAGGTTGTATCCAGCATGAAAGCAAGAGACTGGAGAACCATCTTTAAGGACAAGACAAGAGATACTAATAACCCCAGAAGAGAAGAACCTAGAAATTGTGGAAAGACATGTTCCAAAAAAACAACGAAGAAGAAAAGAGAAGCAGATTCGAGAGACAGAAGAGGTCAATGTTCCGCAAGAGAAAAAGATGACTGTAAAACTAAGAACTACAAAACAACAACATCAGAAAAATATTAAATGATAAACTGAAGAGTATAGATTGCGTCATACAGGGTCTAATTGAGAACCATACAGAGAAAGAAGATGACGCTATAGAAGCAATAAAGGGTTAACTGAAAATGCTTCCATAATTTTGCAAAAGGAAGACAAAAAATCACGCGACTATCGGACCTTTGAAGAATGAAAACAATGTTTAACCGATGATCTAAAAGAAGTATCTAAAATATTAAGATCTCAGTAAGAATCATCTTTCAGTAACCCCAAAACTGATAAACTAATATGCGATGGAAACGCGTTCTTTGAAGAAGAATTACTCGGGAAAAGTATAACGGACTTTGACTTCACAACATGCTATCACACAAGCTATAGGCAAACTAGAAAAACTCGGCAGCAGGCCCGACAAATGGAATGCCACACTAATCAAAAACTGAAAGAATGAAATCGCTAAGCCCTATATTGGATATGGAGAAAAAGGCTATAACTTTTTGGAAACGCGAAAAAAATTAAATGATAACCAGCGTGGATTCCGGTCAGGAAGATCATGCTCTCACAATTAATGAAACATATAAGAACATTATTGCTGTACTCGAAAACAATGAAAACTATGATGTGATATGTGCAGACTTTGCCAAGGCGTTCGACAAGTGTGATCATGGAATCATAGCACATAAACTGAAAATATGGAAATAACAGGAAAAGTAGGGAAATGGGTATATTAATTTCCTTGTGAGCGGCAGCAAGTCGTTACAGTTCAAAGAATATCTTTAGCAGAGTCTCAGAGGTCCTTAGCTCAGTACACAAGGAACAGTTAATAGCTCCATTACTCTTCATAATCATATTAACAGATATAGATGAGGTTAACAATGACAGCACGGCAACATTCTCTGTCGATGACACAAAAATTAGTAGAAAAATAAGAAACCAGAGGATATAGGATCTCCATAAACAGACATGAAACAGAATCTACAATTGGTTTGAAGGCAATAATATGAAATTTAACACTGAGAAATTTCAACTATTAACCTTGGAACAACAACGTGGCTCTACATATAGGGCGGATCGAAAATGAGGTTTGTAAACTTTTTTTCGAAATTCAAATATGGCTAGTGCGAAAATATGTGGGTGCTATAGATAATGACTGTGCATAAATATTAGTCCTGCGAAATTATATCTTCAGGTGCCACAAAGCCGTCGAAAAAAGTGAAATATAATGATTTTCTTATATTCTGCATTAGTACAATAACTGAAACTTACTTGTTATTATTATATATTAAGTGTTCCAATTACCAAAATAGTTACTGAATTACGCAGCTCTTAGTTTATTTAGATCAATGTTCTTTTGATTAATGATCTAAATAATCCAGAACTCACCACGAGGAGGTGGCTGCGTGTCGAGCTCCACCCATGCCCCTCCCAACCACCCATCCTTGCGCATGTTTTTTTCTATTAACGTTTTATTTAAACTTTATATTCAGCTTTACTTTCGAATGATGGCATTTTTTTACGTGACTGAAGTGTTGATCTTATGAAGCCATCTCGCGCGTTCAATCCAAATACTTTTGATGATGCTTCAGTCACTAATTTTACCATTCTTTCTACTACTTGTGTATGACAAGGGAATTTCTCGAATGGAGGGGTACTCTTGTTTTCTATGAATTCTTCAATCTCATTTTCTGTCAGGTGTCTTGTCACAGGTGGTTCAGTGACAATGCATTTTTGCCAATTAATTAAATCAGTATAATCAGTAGCTTCAAATTGAATAACAGGTACTGTGAAACGCCTCACAACTTTTTCCTTGTTTGTTTGCCTTGCTTTCTTTATTCGCCTCCACGCTAATTCTCTTATGGCGCTGCGGTCATCATGAATCATTGATGCTAGAATATTTTCTGGATTTGCAAAAAACGCATTTCTTTGTATGACAGGGTTTACAATATCCTTTACTTCGTCATTCAGTGTTCTTGTTAGTTCAATATTTTTTAAAACATGTTTTGAGCCATTGACAAAAGACGTACTTTGGTTAATAGAAAACCACATTGGGATGTAGACCTTCATTATAAAAGAAGCAATGTTCATGAGGTTCTCAGATGGACTTACAGTTGAAACGTATAGACGAAGCAAACGATTTGCTGTAGTCAGCCATCGTGAATGTGCCATTTTGCCTGGACTACGATGAGCAAGATCTGGAGAGCAATATCCCTTTGTTATGGCCTGATGAATATCAATTAGATATTTTTGGTCGGTGCTAAGATCTTCACAGTCTACAGTTGGTTCCTCAGCATCAATCCTTTCAAACTCGACAATAGGAAGACTCTCACAGTTCTCTAATTCCCTGTCAATAGGACCGGTGAATCCGCGGGGGCCAGATGTTTTTCCATCCAGCTTTGCAACTAAATGGCGTAATGGCAATTCATTGGCATGGAGATGGCACACTAAATGTTGAACTGGCTTCTTCAGCTTCAATTCTATAAGCCTTATAACGCCTCCCTTTTCTCCAGTGTTGACTGCTGCACCATCGCATCCAATGGCAACAAGGTTTTCCAGGTTCATGTCATTATTTCCAATATACTCAAACATTCCTTTACATATTTCTTCAGCTGATCCAGAATTCACAGAATAATGGCCCAAATAATCTGAACCAGGTTCTCTCACTAAAGTGATATGTTCTTCTGTTACCTTCTTCTGATATACTTTGGACTCTTTTTTTCTTGGAAGAGTGTAGAATCTTTTCGACCATCAAAATAGATTCCTCTGATTGGGACCTGATTTTGATCTTTCATAATTTCTGATCTCTTCTTTTGTCTTTCTCTTCTGATTTTACTCCTATCCACTACTTCAGATGTATTGTCAATAGAAACTTCTCCAATATCTTGCAATACTGCACTAACAATGAATGCTGCAGCTCGATCTGAAACTGCAGTCCTGTCACAAGCAGTAGCCACTGAAGGTAGATTTGTAGTTTTCCTTTTCTTGAATAATTGTTCTTCAGGTTGTTCGAGCTTTCTCTTTGAGCTAACTGGCTCTGGAAATGTATCGTCTGATATTTCGTCAGATTCACTTTCACTATTTGATGTCGATGATGATAATTCAACATTTGTATCCTGCAATTTTCCTGTGAAGATTCTTTGGTGAGCCTCACAGCTTCTTTTTGCTTTCTTAGCAACGTAGATGCTTTTTTCTTTGAGAGTGTAATATCTATTCTATCAATAAACAGTTTTCTTTCACTCCTTTGATCTAAGAGGAACGTCACTTCTTCCTTTGGAACCGTTTTTTCTTTGGGACAAGAACATTGTGTTAGTACTTTGCACTTGCACGCTGCAATGTCAAAAGTTTCGTGTGTGCTTCTTTTTTGAACATATCAATCTTTGCTTTGTAAGCTTCAGAATTTTTTCTGCTTTGGTATGGCTTCATAATGACACGATACTTTTCGTGGTAGCTTCTGAACATTGTTTCAATTCGCCTGTCTGACAGAATTGGGACGGAAGCACTTTCCCAAATTGTTTTCAATTTATCAACAACTTGTTCTAATATTTGAGATATTGAAGGATCTTTATTAGTATTCTGTTTCAAATCGTTTCTTACAAACAAGTAATATTTAAAAACTCCTTCGTATGTAGGAAGATTCCTGTGCCACAAATCTTCCCCCATACCAAACATGGGGCACTCAGTTGAGGCCTGGTTGATTTTGCACAAACTCGAGACATTTTGAAAGTATACAAATCTGAAAAAGAAAGAGCTAATATCAATTATACGTTAATTTCAGTTAATAGTACATGGCAAACTTAGGGCAACACAATACAGAAATGCAAAATATATAAGAAATATAGTTTAGACTATCTGAGTAACGCCAACAACAGAACACCCACCTGCTACGAGAGCGACAGCTACACTGAACCGAGGTACTCACGTGACAGCTGAGTGAGCTGACTATAGAAAACTATTTTTAGAGAATATAAACTTTTTTTAAAGGTTGACTGAGCTATTTTTATACAAGTGTGAATAAATTCTTGTCTATTGTCCATCGTGGACTCTTCTGTAATTAATGGTTAAAATCTGCTTTTTTCAATTTTTTCAATATTGAAGGTCATTGTGGCACCTGAAGATATTAATGTTATGATTTTAAATTTATACCAGCTTATTTCCTCACTACTCCACACATTTTCCACACGAGCCAATTTGAAAATTCGAAAAATGAGTTTTTCACTCCGCCGTACTCTACAATACTACAGTCTTATAATTTGTGCGGAGTCGCTGGCGTTCCCTCGCTGTGGTTCTAGGGTTAAGGTACGGAAGAAGGGAGGACCTAAAATCAATGGAGTACTATACCCAAAATGGACAGGAAATTCAGGGAAACTCTAAAGCAAATGATTTAGGAGTTGTAATGATCGATGACGGGAAATTTGAAACACAAAATAAAATAGCAGTACACAGAGCAAAGAGAATAACTGGACAGATACTAAGAACTTTTGAAAGAAAGGATAGGAATATAATGATTCTCTGTCTTAACATCCCCATATAAAAAAAGAGGACATTAGTCAACTAGAGGGGATTCAGAGAAGTTTCACAGCCCCGATCAATGGATGCAAAGAACTAAATTACTGGGAAAGTACATGACTTAAATTTATGTGAAAAATATACGCTGAAAAGAAAAGAAGCGAGGTACACCATTATCTACACTTGGAAACTAATGGAGGAACTAGTTCCTAATCTTACTTTGAACCCTATGGCCATTCAGAAAACAGTGGAAAGTAGGAAAGGAACAACAATGTGTCGTGTTCCCAAATTAAAGGCTAGACAGGGAACATCCTCAACCTTGAAGGAAAATAGTTTTGTTGTGAGAGGACCAAGACTGTTTAATCAACTCCCAAAGGAAATAAGGAACACGAGTGGTGTAGGGGTGGATATCTTCAAAAGAAGACTAGACACCTAGCTATGTGAAATAGAGCGCGCAAGAAACCAACCAACTCTTTACTTCATCAGTCCAACTTAAGAAAAAGGGCAACAAGCCTGACCTCCGTGAAATGAGGAATCATCGCACAGAACATCTGAAAGGTTAAATAAAAGCCAATGTGTTAAACCAATCATTTCACGTAATACCTATAAGTTTCAGACATTACGCATTTCTAACATAACCTAATTTAACCTAAACAATTTAACCTAACATAACCTAATAGTATATATATTAAGATAAAAAAGAAAATAATGAATAAAAGCGTAGTAGGAGAGGTAGAAGTAAAGAGAAAAAAATACAAGAAAATATACAGTATGGAAGCTTGCAAAATTCTATTCTTTACGTCACTCAAACTTGGAGTTTTGAGGTCATAAAGCAGAACAGATGAGTACTCTCAACTATTAGATCACTACACTTTGAACGTTCTACATTAAGCCATATTAAGCCACATTAAGTTACATTAAGCTACATTAAGTCACATTAAGCCTGTCTTTTAGCTTTATAAACGCTAATAGCCTCATGATTAGCAAACAACTTTTTAATGTCAAGTTTCGGGGTAATACTGATTATAGTATCCTCGATGTTTTGGTATAAAATGATACTCTCGTGTCGTTTCGCTAGGGCAGCGTCCGTAGTTGAGCGGGTAACACCACTTCCTTAAAAGCGATGTGAAGAGGGCGAGGGTTCGATTTTTGATGATGATATTGGTAATAATAATCATGGAGTTAGCACAGTGGGCCGCGATCGTCTGTTTTGAGCGCTGTGCCATTTTCTGACCCCCTCACTGATTTAATATTAACAGTGAAGCTAGTATCATAATTATCCGCATGTTTTTCGCACAGTGAATCAATAGGATGATCCTGTACAAAAACTCTGGTTTTCTAATTAGTAATTTTTGGTTGTTTCTTCAAATTTCATTTCTTTGGTCGATTTTCTTTTTTCAGGAAATTGTGTCATTAGTTACAATAACATACAAATGGCCAAATAACATACAATAACATACATACTCACCATACAAATGGGTTTGGCTCAGCGTAATCCGACTTTTGTAACCAACCGTACATGGATGTATATTACTGAATTTTAACATTATTGAAACAACTTTTAAAAACTCAGTTTTTATTAAAAAATTATGTAAAATAAAAATAATTAAATTTAACTTACGAAAACTCAAGAAACGATAACTTTTGCTTCATGATTACGAAGTTAAAAAATCTTCAATGATGACGGATTACACCAACAGTCCATTAGGCCATAACTTTGTAGCTATACAGAGATAAAGAAGTTTCGTCGAATTATGACTCTCATGCATGTTCCTTATAACCATAAAATTTAAATGTTTACGGTCATACAACTCGCAAATTATCTCCAAATTGGAGTATCTCCCATCTACAATTTAAAGAAATTACGTATAATTTTAGTCAGAAATTCCTTGAATTAAAACATACAAAAATTAGTAATGGTGATTTTCTTCATAAAATTTTAGGAAATTTGATAATCCGACTATAAAATTTGCGGAAATTATGATTTACATAATTACGAAGAAAATTATACCGAGTTGGAACAACCACCAGAATTTTTGACAACAAACTCAGATCGTCAGTTCAACCGTATGATTCTTGCTAGTCTTAAAAAAATAATAAAAATCGTTAGTGTAATCGTTGTATGGTTAGGTTATTAAACATTTGGAATGGTTGTTTAACAGTTAACCATATGCATTTGGTTGTCGCAACCAAATGCAGGGTGTTCATAAAGTCACGCAAGTGAATATGGTGAAACGTACATGCATATTCACTCGCGTGACTTTATGGACACCCTGTATTTTTTCTGTGTATTGAACAGAACTAGTAGAGAAATATAGAAAAAAAGAACCTAGAAGAAAGAATAATTAAAATTATGATAAAGTAAAACCGCCCATAAAACATTCGTACAAAGAAGTTAGAATCCTCTGAAACTATTAACATTTTTCTTCACAAGAGGGGGGAACTTTCTATAAAAGACGAAACTAACGGCGTTTAGAAATTCTTCTAGAACTTCGCCGTAACTCCTTTTACAACGGTTCAACCCCGACTACACTTGACCTCAGAAACAACCCAAAGAAATACGAAACAACCAAAAGGTATAACCATCTCGAAAACAACCATAAAAATCGACAAAATACAAAAAGTTTTCAGAAAAAAAAAAAAAACTGTGTAAAATGAAGGAATTCTTCAAGTTGATATCGAACGCACTTTTATTAAAAGCCAAATCTAAACTTGAAAGAGAGATAAAATACCACCAAATGAGAAACTTTCTCAATATATTTCACTAAAATATTGTATAGCCGAGTAATGGTGAAGCAACAGACTTCATAAAGAGACTTTAAATATAAAAATATTTTTCATAGAGAAACTATATATATATATATATATATATATATATATATATATATATATATATATATATATATATATATACAGAGGGTTGACTAAAGTAAATAGACACCACGATAATTGTCCTTCAAGAGTAAATGGCAAAGCTGATCAATGGAATAGTAGAACAATGTGTCAGCTTTACATAATGGAAAAGAGAGAGAGAGAGAGAGAGAGAGAGAGAGAGAGAGAGAGAGAGAGAGAGAGAGAGAGAGAGAGAGAGAGAGAGATTATACTTTAGACCACCTGTTTTTGTGAATGAATGTTATACACAATTTTCTTCAATTCTCTCTTTTCTGAACGTCTTTCTTGCATGGACTAACCTTGAGTGGACCTTCTGGTCTGTGTTAGTCTGCATAACTTCTGTAACGTCTGTATCTGAACTTCTTCAACAACGTCCCCTTTAATTTGATCGAAGATACATATCAACATTTCTATTCCTTATCGAGTGAAAATAAACTGAGTTTGTTTCATAAACGCTGAAGCTCATAAAATGGTATTCTTGCAATACTTTATGTTCCTTTTTGATTCACCCTGTTAACTTCACCCCGAATACTACTCGACTACAAAAGTCTCAGATATCATTACAGAGGTCAGGAAGTGTATGAAAGCTTTACACTCTCCAACCCCAAATATTATTCTATGCGGTGATTTTAATTTCCCATTTATGAAATATAAAAAGCTAGGAAGAAATATATGTATAAACCAAGACAAGGGAGGTACACGGGAAGACTAGGTGCAGGTAAAAATGCTGCTAGTTCTAGCTGATGAATTTATGTTAACACAAAAAATAACGGAAAATACGAGAAAAAACAACTGCCTAGAGTTGATATTCACAAACAACAGCAACCTAATTGATAACATTGAAATATAATATCAGAAATATAATATCAGATCACAACATTATTGAAATAACAACCAATATAAAAGCGACAAGGAAGGAAAGGACACATGCTATAAAAAGAGCAAATTCAAAATTTATAATTTTCATTCCAAAGCTATACATAAATTTGGAAGGTTGTATCCAGCATGAAAGCAAGAGACTGGAGAACCATCTTTAAGGACAAGACAAGAGATACTAATAACCCCAGAAGAGAAGAACCTAGAAATTGTGGAAAGACATGTTCCAAAAAAACAACGAAGAAGAAAGAGAAGCAGATTCGAGAGACAGAAGAGGTCAATGTTCCGCAAGAGAAAAAGAGTGACTGTAAAACTAAGAAACTACAAAAACAACAACATCAGAAAAATATTAAATGATAAACTGAAGAGTATAGATTGCGTCATACAGGGTCTAATTGAGAACCATACAGAGAAAGAAGATGACGCTATAGAAGCAATAAAGGGTAACTGAAAATGCTTCCATAATTTTGCAAAAGGAAGACAAAAAATCACGCGACTATCGGACCTTTGAAGAATGAAAACAATGTTTTAACCGATGATCTAAAAGAAGTATCTAAATATTAAGATCTCAGTAAGAATCATCTTTCAGTAACCCCAAAACTGATAAACTAATATGCGATGGAAACGCGTTCTTTGAAGAAGAATTACTCGGGAAAAGTATAACGGACTTTGACTTCACAACAGATGCTATCACACAAGCTATAGGCAAACTAGAAAAACACTCGGCAGCAGGCCCGGACAAATGGAATGCCACACTAATCAAAAACTGAAAGAATGAAATCGCTAAGCCCTATATTGGATATGGAGAAAAAGGCTATAACTTTTTGGAAACGCGAAAAAAATTAAATGATAACCAGCGTGGATTCCGGTCAGGAAGATCATGCCTCTCACAATTAATGAAACATATAAGAACATTATTGATGTACTCGAAAACAATGAAAACTATGATGTGATATGTGCAGACTTTGCCAAGGCGTTCGACAAGTGTGATCATGGAATCATAGCACATAAACTGAAATATATGGAAATAACAGGAAAAGTAGGGAAATGGGTATATTAATTTCCTTAGTGAGCGGCAGCAAGTCGTTACAGTTCAAAGAATATCTTTATCAGAGTCTCAGAGGTCCTTAGCTCAGTACCACAAGGAACAGTAATAGCTCCATTACTCTTCATAATCATATTAACAGATATAGAGGAAGTTAACAATGACAGCACGGCAACATTCTCTGTCGATGACACAAAAATTAGTAGAAAAATAAGAAACCAGAGGATATAGGATCTCCATAAACAGACATGAACAGAATCTACAATTGGTTTGAAGGCAATAATATGAAATTTAACACTGAGAAATTTCAAATTAACCTTGGAACAACAACGTGGCTCTACATATAGGGCGGATCGAAAATGAGGTTTGTAAACTTTTTTTCGAAATTCAAATATGGCTAGTGCGAAAATATGTGGGTGCTATAGATAATGACTGTGCATAAATATTAGTCCTGCGAAATTATATCTTCAGGTGCCACAAAGCCGTCGAAAAAAGTGAAATATAATGATTTTCTTATATTCTGCATTAGTACAATAACTGAAACTTACTTGTTATTATTATATATTAAGTGTTCCAATTACCAAAATAGTTACTGAATTACGCAGCTCTTAGTTTATTTAGATCAATGTTCTTTTGATTAATGATCTAAATAATCCAGAACTCACCACGAGGAGGTGGCTGCGTGTCGAGCTCCACCCATGCCCTCCCAACCACCCATCCTTGCGCATGTTTTTTTCTATTAACGTTTTATTTAAACTTTATATTCAGCTTTACTTTCGAATGATGGCATTTTTTTACGTGACTGAAGTGTTGATCTTATGAAGCCATCTCGCGCGTTCAATCCAAATACTTTTGATGATGCTTCAGTCACTAATTTTACCATTCTTTCTACTACTTGTGTATGACAAGGGAATTTCTCGAATGGAGGGGTACTCTTGTTTTCTATGAATTCTTCAATCTCATTTTCTGTCAGGTCTTGTCACAGGTGGTTCAGTGACAATGCATTTTTGCCAATTAATTAAATCAGTATAATCAGTAGCTTCAAATTGAATAACAGGTACTGTGAAACGCCTCACAACTTTTTCCTTGTTTGTTTGCCTTGCTTTCTTTATTCGCCTCCACGCTAATTCTCTTATGGCGCTGCGGTCATCATGAATCATTGATGCTAGAATATTTTCTGGATTTGCAAAAAACGCATTTCTTTGTATGACAGGGTTTACAATATCCTTTACTTCGTCATTCAGTGTTCTTGTTAGTTCAATATTTTTTAAAACATGTTTTGAGCCATTGACAAAAGACGTACTTTGGTTAATAGAAAACCACATTGGGATGTAGACCTTCATTATAAAAGAAGCAATGTTCATGAGGTTCTCAGATGGACTTACAGTTGAAACGTATAGACGAAGCAAACGATTTGCTGTAGTCAGCCATCGTGAATGTGCCATTTTGCCTGGACTACGATGAGCAAGATCTGGAGAGCAATATCCCTTTGTTATGGCCTGATGAATATCAATTAGATATTTTTGGTCGGTGCTAAGATCTTCACAGTCTACAGTTGGTTCCTCAGCATCAATCCTTTCAAACTCGACAATAGGAAGACTCTCACAGTTCTCTAATTCCCTGTCAATAGGACCGGTGAATCCGCGGGGGCCAGATGTTTTTCCATCCAGCTTTGCAACTAAATGGCGTAATGGCAATTCATTGGCATGGAGATGGCACACTAAATGTTGAACTGGCTTCTTCAGCTTCAATTCTATAAGCCTTATAACGCCTCCCTTTTCTCCAGTGTTGACTGCTGCACCATCGCATCCAATGGCAACAAGGTTTTCCAGGTTCATGTCATTATTTCCAATATACTCAAACATTCCTTTACATATTTCTTCAGCTGATCCAGAATTCACAGAATAATGGCCCAAATAATCTGAACCAGGTTCTCTCACTAAAGTGATATGTTCTTCTGTTACCTTCTTCTGATATACTTTGGACTCTTTTTTTTCTTGGAAGAGTGTAGAATCTTTTCGACCATCAAAATAGATTCCTCTGATTGGGACCTGATTTTGATCTTTCATAATTTCTGATCTCTTCTTTTGTCTTTCTCTTCTGATTTTACTCCTATCCACTACTTCAGATGTATTGTCAATAGAAACTTCTCCAATATCTTGCAATACTGCACTAACAATGAATGCTGCAGCTCGATCTGAAACTGCAGTCCTGTCACAAGCAGTAGCCACTGAAGGTAGATTTGTAGTTTTCCTTTTCTTGAATAATTGTTCTTCAGGTTGTTCGAGCTTTCTCTTTGAGCTAACTGGCTCTGGAAATGTATCGTCTGATATTTCGCCAGATTCACTTTCACTATTTGATGTCGATGATGATAATTCAACATTTGTATCCTGCAATTTCTCCTGTGAAGATTCTTTGGTGAGCCTCACAGCTTCTTTTGCTTTCTTAGCAACGTAGATGCTTTTTTCTTTGAGAGTGTAATATCTATTCTATCAATAAACAGTTTTCTTTCACTCCTTTGATCTAAGAGGAACGTCACTTCTTCCTTTGGAACCGTTTTTTCTTTGGGACAAGAACATTGTGTTAGTACTTTGCACTTGCACGCTGCAATGTCAAAAAGTTTCGTGTGTGCTTCTTTTTTGAACATATCAATCTTTGCTTTGTAAGCTTCAGAATTTTTTTCTGCTTTGGTATGGCTTCATAATGACACGATACTTTTCGTGGTAGCTTCTGAACATTGTTTCAATTCGCCTGTCTGACAGAATTGGACGGAAGCACTTTCCCAATTGTTTTCAATTTATCAACAACTTGTTCTAATATTTGAGATATTGAAGGATCTTTATTAGTATTCTGTTTCAAATCGTTTCTTACAAACAAGTAATATTTAAAACTCCTTCGTATGTAGGAAGATTCCTGTGCCACAAATCTTCCCCCATACCAAACATGGGGCACTCAGTTGAGGCCCTGGTTGATTTTGCACAAACTCGAGACATTTTGAAAGTATACAAATCTGAAAAAGAAAGAGCTAATATCAATTATACGTTAATTTCAGTTAATAGTACATGGCAAACTTAGGGCAACACAATACAGAAATGCAAAATATATAAGAAATATAGTTTAGACTATCTGAGTAACGCCAACAACAGAAACACCCACCTGCTACGAGAGCGACAGCTACACTGAACCGAGGTACTCACGTGACAGCTGAGTGAGCTGACTATAGAAAACTATTTTTAGAGAATATAAACTTTTTTTAAAGGTTGACTGAGCTATTTTTATACAAGTGTGAATAAATTCTTGTCTATTGTCCATCGTGGACTCTTCTGTAATTAATGGTTAAAATCTGCTTTTTTCAATTTTTTCAATATTGAAGGTCATTGTGGCACCTGAAGATATTAATGTTATGATTTTAAATTTATACCAGCTTATTTCCTCACTACTCCACACATTTTCCACACGAGCCAATTTGAAAATTCGAAAAATGAGTTTTTCACTCCGCCGTACTCTACAATACTACAGTCTTATAATTTGTGCGGAGTCGCTGGCGTTCCCTCGCTGTGGTTCTAGGTTAAGGTACGGAGAAGGGAGGACCTAAAATCAATGGAGTACTATACCCAAAATGGACAGGAAATTCAGGGAAACTCTAAAGCAAATGATTTAGGAGTTGTAATGATCGATGACGGGAAATTTGAAACACAAAATAAAATAGCAGTACACAGAGCAAAGAGAATAACTGGACAGATACTAAGAACTTTTGAAAGAAAGGATAGGAATATAATGATTCTCTGTCTTAACATCCCCATATAAAAAAGAGGACATTAGTCAACTAGAGGGGATTCAGAGAAGTTTCACAGCCCCGATCAATGGATGCAAAGAACTAAATTACTGGGGAAAGTTACATGACTTAAATTTTTATTCGCTGAAAAGAGAGCGAGGTACACCATTATCTACACTTGGAAACTAATGGAGGAACTAGTTCCTAATCTTACTTTGAACCCTATGGCCATTCAGAAAACAGTGGAAAGTAGGAAAGGAACAACAATGTGTCGTGTTCCCAAATTAAAGGCTAGACAGGGAACATCCTCAACCTTGAAGGAAAATAGTTTTGTTGTGAGAGGACCAAGACTGTTTAATCAACTCCCAAAGGAAATAAGGAACACGAGTGGTGTAGGGGTGGATATCTTCAAAGAAGACTAGACACCTAGCTATGTGAAATAGAGCGCGCAAGAAACCAACCAACTCTTTACTTCATCAGTCCAACTTAAGAAAAAGGGCAACAAGCCTGACCTCCGTGAAATGAGGAATCATCGCACAGAACATCTGAAAGGTTAAATAAAAGCCAATGTGTTAAACCAATCATTTCACGTAATACCTATAAGTTTCAGACATTACGCATTTCTAACATAACCTAATTTAACCTAAACAATTTAACCTAACATAACCTAATAGTATATATATTAAGATAAAAAGAAAATAATGAATAAAAGCGTAGTAGGAGGTAGAAGTAAAGAGAAAATAAAATACAAGAAATATACAGTATGGAAGCTTGCAAAATTCTATCTTTGTCACTCAAACTTGGAGTTTTGAGGTCATAAAGCAGAACATGAGTACTCTCAACTATTAGATCACTACACTTTGAACGTTCTACATTAAGCCATATTAGCCACATTAAGTTACATTAAGCTACATTAAGTCACATTAAGCCTGTCTTTTAGCTTTATAAACGCTAATAGCCTCATGATTAGCAAACAACTTTTTAATGTCAAGTTTCGGGGTAATACTGATTATAGTATCCTCGATGTTTTGGTATAAAATGATACTCTCGTGTCGTTTCGCTAGGGCAGCGTCCGTAGTTGAGCGGGTAACACCACTTCCTTAAAAGCGATGTGAAGAGGGCGAGGGTTCGATTTTTGATGATGATATTGGTAATAATAATCATGGAGTTAGCACAGTGGGCCGCGATCGTCTGTTTTGAGCGCTGTGCCATTTTCTGACCCCCTCACTGATTTAATATTAACAGTGAAGCTAGTATCATAATTATCCGCATGCTTTTCGCACAGTGAATCAATAGGATGATCCTGTACAAAAACTCAGGTTTTCTAATTAGTAATTTTTGGTTGTTTCTTCAAATTTCATTTCTTTGGTCGATTTTCTTTTTTCAGGAAATTGTGTCATTAGTTACAATAACATACAAATGGCCAAATAACATACAATAACATACATACTCACCATACAAATGGGTTTGGCTCAGCGTAATCCGACTTTTGTAACCAACCGTACATGGATGTATATTACTGAATTTTAACATTATCGAAACAACTTTTAAAAACTCAGTTTTTATTAAAAAATTATGTAAAATAAAAATAATTAAATTTAACTTACGAAAACTCAAGAAACGATAACTTTTGCTTCATGATTACGAAGTTAAAAAATCTTCACTGATGACGGATTACACCAACAGTCCATTAGGCCATAACTTTGTAGCTATACAGAGACAAAGAAGTTTCGTCGAATTATGACTCTCATGCATGTTCCTTATAACCATAAAATTTAAATGTTTACGGTCATACAACTCGCAAATTATCTCCAAATTGGAGTATCTCCCATCTACAATTTAAAGAAATTACATATAATTTTAGTCAGAAATTCCTTGAATTGAAACATACAAAAATTAGTAATGGTGATTTTCTTCATAAAATTTTAGGAAATTTGATAATCCGACTATAAATTTGCGGAAATTATGATTTACATAATTACGAAGAAAATTATACCGAGTTGGAACAACCACCAGAATTTTTGACAACAAACTCAGATCGTCAGTTCAACCGTATGATTCTTGCTAGTCTTAAAAAAATAATAAAAATCGTTAGTGTAATCGTTGTATGGTTAGGTTATTAAACATTTGGAATGGTTGTTTAACAGTTAACCATATGCATTTGGTTGTCGCAACCAAATGCAGGGTGTTCATAAAGTCACGCAAGTGAATATGGTGAAACGTACATGCATATTCACTCGCGTGACTTTATGGACACCCTGTATTTTTTCTGTGTATTGAACAGAACTAGTAGAGAAATATATAAAAAAAAGAACCTAGAAGAAAGAATAATTAAAATTATGATAAAGTAAAACCGGCCATAAAACACTCGTACAAAGAAGTTAGAATCCTCTGAAACTATGAACATTTTTCTTCACAAGAGGGGGAACTTTCTATAAAAGACGAAACTAACGGCGTTTAGAAATTCTTCTAGAACTTCGCCGTAACTCCTTTTACAACGGTTCAACCCCGACTACACTTGACCTCAGAAACAACCCAAAGAAATACGAAACAACCAAAAGGTATAACCATCTCGAAAACAACCATAAAAATCGACAAAATACAAATTTTTCAGAAAAAAAAAAAAACTGTGTAAAATGAAGGAATTCTTCAAGTTGATATCGAACGCACTTTTATTAAAAGCCAAATCTAAACTTGAAAGAGAGATAAAATACCACCAAATGAGAAACTTTCTCAATATATTTCACTAAAATATTGTATAGCCGAGTAATGGTGAAGCAACAGACTTCATAAAGAGACTTTAAATATAAAAATATTTTTCATAGAGAAACTATATATATATATATATTATATATATATATATATATATATATACATACACAGAGGGTTGACTAAAGTAAATAGACACCACGATAATTGTCCTTCAAGAGTAAATGGCAAAGCTGATCAATGGAGTAGAACAATGTGTCAGCTTTACATAATGGAAAAGAGAGAGAGAGAGAGAGAGAGAGAGAGAGAGAGAGAGAGAGAGAGAGAGAGAGAGAGATTATACTTTAGACCACCTGTTTTTGTGAATGAATGTTATACACAATTTTCTTCAATTCTCTCTTTTCTGAACGTCTTTCTTGCATGGACTAACCTTGAGTGGACCTTCTGGTCTGTGTTAGTCCTGCATAACTTCTGTAACGTCTGTATCTGAACTTCTTCAACAACGTCCCCTTTAATTTGATCGAAGATACATATCAACATTTCTATTCCTTATCGAGTGAAAATAACTGAGTTTGTTTCATAAACGCTGAAGCTCATAAAATGGTATTCTTGCAATACTTTATGTTCCTTTTTGATTCACCCTGTTAACTTCACCCCCGAATACTCGAACTACAAAAGTCTCAGATATCATTACAGAGGTCAGGAAGTGTATGAAAGCTTTACACTCTCCAACCCCAAATATTATTCTATGCGGTGATTTTATTTCCCATTTATGAAATATAAAAAGCTAGGAGAAATATATGTATAAACCAAGACAAGGGAGGTACACGGGAAGACTAGGTGCAGGTAAAAATGCTGCTAGTTCTAGCTGATGAATTTATGTTAACACAAAAAATAACGGAAAATACGAGAAAAAACAACTGCCTAGAGTTGATATTCACAAACAACAGCAACCTAATTGATAACATTGAAATATAATATCAGAAATATAATATCAGATCACAACATTATTGAAATAACAACCAATATAAAAGCGACAAGGAAGGAAAGGACACACGCTATAAAAAGAGCAAATTCGAAATTTACAATTTTCATTCCAAAGCTATATATAAATTTGGAAGGTATTGTATCCAGCATGAAAGCAAGAGACTAGAGAACCATCTTTAAGGACAAGACAAGAGATACTAATAACCCCAGAAGAGAAGAACCTAGAAATTGTGGAAAGACATGTTCCAAAAAAACAACGAAGAAGAAAGAGAAGCAGATTCGAGAGACAGAAGAGGTCAATGTTCCGCAAGAGAAAAAGAGTGACTGTAAAACTAAGAAACTACAAAGACAACAACATCAGAAAAATATTAAATGATAAACTGAAGAGTATAGATTGCGTCATACAGGGTCTAATTGAGAACCATACAGAGAAAGAAGATGACGCTATAGAAGCAATAAAGGGTAACTGAAAATGCTTCCATAATTTTGCAAAAGGAAGACAAAAATCACGCGACTATCGGACCTTTGAAGAATGAAAACAATGTTTTAACCGATGATCTAAAAGAAGTATCTAAAATATTAAGATCTCAGTAAGAATCATCTTTCAGTAACCCCAAAACTGATAAACTATATGCGATGGAAACGCGTTCTTTGAAGAAGAATTACTCGGGAAAAGTATAACGGACTTTGACTTCACAACAGATGCTATCACACAAGCTATAGGCAAACTAGAAAAACACTCGGCAGCAGGCCCGGACAAATGGAATGCCACACTAATCAAAAACTGAAAGAATGAAATCGCTAAGCCCTATATTGGATATGGAGAAAAAGGCTATAACTTTTTGGAAACGCGAAAAAAATTAAATGATAACCAGCGTGGATTCCGTCAGGAAGATCATGCCTCTCACAATTAATGAAACATATAAGAACATTATTGATGTACTCGAAAACAATGAAAACTATGATGTGATATGTGCAGACTTTGCCAAGGCGTTCGACAAGTGTGATCATGGAATCATAGCACATAAACTGAAATATATGGAAATAACAGGAAAAGTAGGGAAATGGGTATATTAATTTCCTTAGTGAGCGGCAGCAAGTCGTTACAGTTCAAAGAATACTTTATCAGAGTCTCAGAGGTCCTTAGCTCAGTACCACAAGGAACAGTAATAGCTCCATTACTCTTCATAATCATATTAACAGATATAGAGGAAGTTAACAATGACAGCACGGCAACATTCTCTGTCGATGACACAAAAATTAGTAGAAAATAAGAAACCAGAGGATATAGGATCTCCATAAACAGACATGAACAGAATCTACAATTGGTTTGAAGGCAATAATATGAAATTTAACACTGAGAAATTTCAACTATTAACCTTGGAACAACAACGTGGCTCTACATATAGGGCGGATCGAAAATGAGGTTTGTAAACTTTTTTTCGAAATTCAAATATGGCTAGTGCGAAAATATGTGGGTGCTATAGATAATGACTGTGCATAAATATTAGTCCTGCGAAATTATATCTTCAGGTGCCACAAAGCCGTCGAAAAAAGTGAAATATAATGATTTTCTTATATTCTGCATTAGTACAATAACTGAAACTTACTTGTTATTATTATATATTAAGTGTTCCAATTACCAAAATAGTTACTGAATTACGCAGCTCTTAGTTTATTTAGATCAATGTTCTTTTGATTAATGATCTAAATAATCCAGAACTCACCACGAGGAGGTGGCTGCGTGTCGAGCTCCACCCATGCCCTCCCAACCACCCATCCTTGCGCATGTTTTTTTCTATTAACGTTTTATTTAAACTTATATTCAGCTTTACTTTCGAATGATGGCATTTTTTTTACGTGACTGAAGTGTTGATCTTATGAAGCCATCTCGCGCGTTCAATCCAAATACTTTTGATGATGCTTCAGTCACTAATTTTACCATTCTTTCTACTACTTGTGTATGACAAGGGAATTTCTCGAATGGAGGGGTACTCTTGTTTTCTATGAATTCTTCAATCTCATTTTCTGTCATGTGTCTTGTCACAGGTGGTTCAGTGACAATGCATTTTTGCCAATTAATTAAATCAGTATAATCGTAGCTTCAAATTGAATAACAGGTACTGTGAAACGCCTCACAACTTTTTCCTTGTTTGTTTGCCTTGCTTTCTTTATTCGCCTCCACGCTAATTCTCTTATGGCGCTGCGGTCATCATGAATCATTGATGCTAGAATATTTTCTGGATTTGCAAAAAACGCATTTCTTTGTATGACAGGGTTTACAATATCCTTTACTTCGTCATTCAGTGTTCTTGTTAGTTCAATATTTTTTAAAACATGTTTTGAGCCATTGACAAAAGACGTACTTTGGTTAATAGAAAACCACATTGGGATGTAGACCTTCATTATAAAAGAAGCAATGTTCATGAGGTTCTCAGATGGACTTACAGTTGAAACGTATAGACGAAGCAAACGATTTGCTGTAGTCAGCCATCGTGAATGTGCCATTTGCCTGGACTACGATGAGCAAGATCTGGAGAGCAATATCCCTTTGTTATGGCCTGATGATATCAATTAGATATTTTTGGTCGGTGCTAAGATCTTCACAGTCTACAGTTGGTTCCTCAGCATCAATCCTTTCAAACTCGACAATAGGAAGACTCTCACAGTTCTCTAATTCCCTGTCAATAGGACCGGTGAATCCGCGGGGGCCAGATGTTTTTCCATCCAGCTTTGCAACTAAATGGCGTAATGGCAATTCATTGGCATGGAGATGGCACACTAAATGTTGAACTGGCTTCTTCAGCTTCAATTCTATAAGCCTTATAACGCCTCCCTTTTCTCCAGTGTTGACTGCTGCACCATCGCATCCAATGGCAACAAGGTTTTCCAGGTTCATGTCATTATTTCCAATATACTCAAACATTCCTTTACATATTTCTTCAGCTGATCCAGAATTCACAGAATAATGGCCCAAATAATCTGAACCAGGTTCTCTCACTAAAGTGATATGTTCTTCTGTTACCTTCTTCTGATATACTTTGGACTCTTTTTTTTCTTGGAAGAGTGTAGAATCTTTTCGACCATCAAAATAGATTCCTCTGATTGGGACCTGATTTTGATCTTCATAATTTCTGATCTCTTCTTTTGTCTTTCTCTTCTGATTTTACTCCTATCCACTACTTCAGATGTATTGTCAATAGAAACTTCTCCAATATCTTGCAATACTGCACTAACAATGAATGCTGCAGCTCGATCTGAAACTGCAGTCCTGTCACAAGCAGTAGCCACTGAAGGTAGATTTGTAGTTTTCCTTTTCTTGAATAATTGTTCTTCAGGTTGTTCGAGCTTTCTCTTTGAGCTAACTGGCTCTGGAAATGTATCGTCTGATATTTCGTCAGATTCACTTTCACTATTTGATGTCGATGATGATAATTCAACATTTGTATCCTGCAATTTCTCCTGTGAAGATTCTTTGGTGAGCCTCACAGCTTCTTTTTGCTTTCTTAGCAACGTAGATGCTTTTTACTTTGAGAGTGTAATATCTATTCTATCAATAAACAGTTTTCTTTCACTCCTTTGATCTAAGAGGAACGTCACTTCTTCCTTTGGAACCGTTTTTTCTTTGGGACAAGACATTGTGTTAGTACTTTGCACTTGCACGCTGCAATGTCAAAAAGTTTCGTGTGTGCTTCTTTTTTGAACATATCAATCTTTGCTTTGTAAGCTTCAGAATTTTTTCTGCTTTGGTATGGCTTCATAATGACACGATACTTTTCGTGGTAGCTTCTGAACATTGTTTCAATTCGCCTGTCTGACAGAATTGGGACGGAAGCACTTTCCCAAATTGTTTTCAATTTATCAACAACTTGTTCTAATATTTGAGATATTGAAGGATCTTTATTAGTATTCTGTTTCAAATCGTTTCTTACAAACAAGTAATATTTAAAAACTCCTTCGTATGTAGGAAGATTCCTGTGCCACAAATCTTCCCCCATACCAAACATGGGGCACTCAGTTGAGGCCCTGGTTGATTTTGCACAAACTCGAGACATTTTGAAAGTATACAAATCTGAAAAAGAAAGAGCTAATATCAATTATACGTTAATTTCAGTTAATAGTACATGGCAAACTTAGGGCAACACAATACAGAAATGCAAAATATATAAGAAATATAGTTTAGACTATCTGAGTAACGCCAACAACAGAACACCCACCTGCTACGAGAGCGACAGCTACACTGAACCGAGGTACTCACGTGACAGCTGAGTGAGCTGACTATAGAAAACTATTTTAGAGAATATAAACTTTTTTTAAAGGTTGACTGAGCTATTTTTATACAAGTGTGAATAAATTCTTGTCTATTGTCCATCGTGGACTCTTCTGTAATTAATGGTTAAAATCTGCTTTTTTCAATTTTTTTCAATATTGAAGGTCATTGTGGCACCTGAAGATATTAATGTTATGATTTTAAATTTATACCAGCTTATTTCCTCACTACTCCACACATTTTCCACACGAGCCAATTTGAAAATTCGAAAAATGAGTTTTTCACTCCGCCGTACTCTACAATACTACAGTCTTATAATTTGTGCGGAGTCGCTGGCGTTCCCTCGCTGTGGTTCTAGGGTTAAGGTACGGAAGAAGGGAGGACCTAAAATCAATGGAGTACTATACCCAAAATGGACAGGAAATTCAGGGAAACTCTAAAGCAAATGATTTAGGAGTTGTAATGATCGATGACGGGAAATTTGAAACACAAAATAAAATAGCAGTACACAGAGCAAAGAGAATAACTGGACAGATACTAAGAACTTTTGAAAGAAAGGATAGGAATATAATGATTCTCTGTCTTAACATCCCCATATAAAAAAGAGGACATTAGTCAACTAGAGGGGATTCAGAGAAGTTTCACAGCCCCGATCAATGGATGCAAAGAACTAAATTACTGGGGAAAGTTACATGACTTAAATTTTTATTCGCTGAAAAGAAAAAGAGAGCGAGGTACACCATTATCTACACTTGGAAACTAATGGAGGAACTAGTTCCTAATCTTACTTTGAACCCTATGGCCATTCAGAAAACAGTGGAAAGTAGGAAAGGAACAACAATGTGTCGTGTTCCCAAATTAAAGGCTAGACAGGGAACATCCTCAACCTTGAAGGAAAATAGTTTTGTTGTGAGAGGACCAAGACTGTTTAATCAACTCCCAAAGGAAATAAGGAACACGAGTGGTGTAGGGGTGGATATCTTCAAAAGAAGACTAGACACCTAGCTATGTGAAATAGAGCGCGCAAGAAACCAACCAACTCTTTACTTCATCAGTCCAACTTAAGAAAAAGGGCAACAAGCCTGACCTCCGTGAAATGAGGAATCATCGCACAGAACATCTGAAAGGTTAAATAAAAGCCAATGTGTTAAACCAATCATTTCACGTAATACCTATAAGTTTCAGACATTACGCATTTCTAACATAACCTAATTTAACCTAAACAATTTAACCTAACATAACCTAATAGTATATATATATAAGATAAAAAGAAAATAATGAATAAAAGCGTAGTAGGAGAGGTAGAAGTAAAGAGAAAATAAAATACAAGAAAATATACAGTATGGAAGCTTGCAAAATTCTATTCTTTACGTCACTCAAACTTGGAGTTTTGAGGTCATAAAGCAGAACAGATGAGTACTCTCAACTATTAGATCACTACACTTTGAACGTTCTACATTAAGCCATATTAAGCCACATTAAGTTACATTAAGCTACATTAAGTCACATTAAGCCTGTCTTTTAGCTTTATAAACGCTAATAGCCTCATGATTAGCAAACAACTTTTTAATGTCAAGTGTTTCGGGGTAATACTGATTATAGTATCCTCGATGTTTTGGTATAAAATGATACTCTCGTGTCGTTTCGCTAGGGCAGCGTCCGTAGTTGAGCGGGTAACACCACTTCCTTAAAAGCGATGTGAAGAGGGCGAGGGTTCGATTTTTGATGATGATATTGGTAATAATAATCATGGAGTTAGCACAGTGGGCCGCGATCGTCTGTTTTGAGCGCTGTGCCATTTTCTGACCCCCTCACTGATTTAATATTAACAGTGAAGCTAGTATCATAATTATCCGCATGCTTTTCGCACAGTGAATCAATAGGATGATCCTGTACAAAAACTCAGGTTTTATAATTAGTAATTTTTGGTTGTTTCTTCAAATTTCATTTCTTTGGTCGATTTTCTTTTTTCAGGAAATTGTGTCATTAGTTACAATAACATACAAATGGCCAAATAACATACAATAACATACATACTCACCATACAAATGGGTTTGGCTCAGCGTAATCCGACTTTTGTAACCAACCGTACATGGATGTATATTACTGAATTTTAACATTATTGAAACAACTTTTAAAAACTCAGTTTTTATTAAAAAATTATGTAAATAAAAATAATTAAATTTAACTTACGAAAACTCAAGAAACGATAACTTTTGCTTCATGATTACGAAGTTAAAAAATCTTCAATGATGACGGATTACACCAACAGTCCATTAGGCCATAACTTTGTAGCTATACAGAGATAAAGAAGTTTCGTCGAATTATGACTCTCATGCATGTTCCTTATAACCATAAAATTTAAATGTTTACGGTCATACAACTTGCAAATTATCTCCAAATTGGAGTATCTCCCATCTACAATTTAAAGAAATTACGTAAAATTTTAGTCAGAAATTCCTTGAATTAAAACATACAAAAATTAGTAATGGTGATTTTCTTCATAAAATTTTAGGAAATTTGATAATCCGACTATAAAATTTGCGGAAATTATGATTTACATAATTACGAAGAAAATTATACCGAGTTGGAACAACCACCAGAATTTTTGACAACAAACTCAGATCGTCAGTTCAACCGTATGATTCTTGCTAGTCTTAAAAAAATAATAAAAATCGTTAGTGTAATCGTTGTATGGTTAGGTTATTAAACATTTGGAATGGTTGTTTAACAGTTAACCATATGCATTTGGTTGTCGCAACCAAATGCAGGGTGTTCATAAAGTCACGCAAGTGAATATGGTGAAACGTACATGCATATTCACTCGCGTGACTTTATGGACACCCTGTATTTTTTCTGTGTATTGAACAGAACTAGTAGAGAAATATAAAAAAAAAGAACCTAGAAGAAAGAATAATTAAAATTATGATAAAGTAAAACCGGCCATAAAACACTCGTACAAAGAAGTTAGAATCCTCTGAAACTATTAACATTTTTCTTCACAAGAGGGGGGAACTTTCTATAAAAGACGAAACTAACGGCGTTTAGAAATTCTTCTAGAACTTCGCCGTAACTCCTTTTACAACGGTTCAACCCCGACTACACTTGACCTCAGAAACAACCCAAAGAAATACGAAACAACCAAAAGGTATAACCATCTCGAAAACAACCATAAAAATCGACAAAAATACAACAATTTTTCAGAAAAAAAAAAAAACTGTGTAAAATGAAGGAATTCTTCAAGTTGATATCGAACGCACTTTTATTAAAAGCCAAATCTAAACTTGAAAGAGAGATAAAATACCACCAAATGAGAAACTTTCTCAATATATTTCACTAAAATATTGTATAGCCGAGTAATGGTGAAGCAACAGACTTCATAAAGAGACTTTAAATATAAAAATATTTTTCATAGACAAACTATATATATATATATATATATACATACACACACAGAGGGTTGACTAAATTAAATAGACACCACGATAATTGTCCTTCAAGAGTAAATGGCAAAGCTGATCAATGGAATAGTAGAACAATGTGTCAGCTTTACATAATGGAAAAGAGAGAGAGAGAGAGAGAGAGAGAGAGGAGAGAGAGAGAGAGAGAGAGAGATTGATACAGGTAAATTTGTACTGCTTTAGGGAGGAAACAAACTTACAGCGCATCTTGCTCCTGAAGAATTATACACCAGTATTGCTTGCAGAGGTCTCTGCAATACAAACTAACGACATTGCGCGAAGGTGAATGCAGATTTGGATGTTCTTTGGACTAGGGCCAGTGGTTCCCAATCTTTCTGAAGCGACGACCCACTAGAGCTGATTCGAATAACTCATGGCCCACCTCTCACGTTGCTAAGCTGGTATCATGTTTACATTAGGCTACATTAGCAAATTTTTTTATTAACATTTACTAACATGATGCTAAAAGACAAACAAGTGGGCCCAGGCCCACCGGTTGGGACCCACTGGACTAGGTTATCACGGAGCATCGTTATTTTCAGTGGTGATGAACCACGTACGGAAGCATCGTCAGTATATTAACCCTTATTTACTTGGCATTGCTGCTGTGAGCTGCTCGTACCCTGAAGTGGGCGTATGGGCGGAATGATGCTCTGTGTGAAAATATATTTAACTATTCATAATTCCACGTAAAAATACGGATGCAGCGGTAAATAATATATATATATATATATATATATATATATATATATATATATTATATATATATATTAATAATATATATTATATATATATATATATATATATATATATATTATGATGTATAAAACCACGAAGGAAAGGAAACACAGAATGGTGCTCAAGCGCTTTCGTCTAATGATATCCTCAGGTGTTACTGAGGATGTCATTAGACGAAAACGCTTGAGCACCATTCTGTTTCCTTTCTTTCGTGGTTTTTTTTCATCATAAATATTTTTCACGTGTTACTTTCGTGAAATAATTTTCATACACACACACACACACACACACACACACACACACACACACACACGTGGTGTGTGTGTTTTTCTGTTAACTTTAAACAATTATAATATTTCCTTGCAGATTCGTGAAGGGTTTGATGAGCAATTAGAAAAACAGAAAAAAATATCTAAAATAATTGCCTTGTTTTATTGAAGGATTGTTACAAAAACGATTGTTCAGTTTTTATAAAGAAAAGTCTCGTAAATTTTGAAATGTTTCAGAGGATTTCGTTCAATTAGAAACAGATCTTGAATGACTCAAAGGAGAAAACAAGATTTGGTTTCAACAAACATGCTTTACAACCCATTCAACCAGTTCATTTAATCATACTACGGTTGCCCTTTTACTATTTAATAAGATTGTTAGTGGAAAAAACTAAGCATGGTTAATGCAATCATGGTTGAATTAAGTATTTGGAGTAGCTATGAAGTATGCTTTATTTTTTACCATGTATGAGTATATATATATATATGGTCGTAACCCCATAATATTTCTTTATATTTTATCGTATTTTGAGGAACGCAATTGCAGCGTTACGATATCTAATAAACACTCGCATTATTTCTCATAAAATTAATTTTCTCTCTCTCTCTCTCTCTCTCTCTCTCTCTCTTTCTCTCTCTCTCTCTCTCCATTACACGCTAAAGGAAAATGATTAATACAGCTTTCATATTAAATATACAAGTGGTGTTTTCTTCCGCGCTCCATTTAAACTGTCAAGAGCGATATATTGACGGAAGAAAACACTTTGAACTTTTTACGACCTACAACAAGGCAGTGTTATTGTTGAAGTTTACTCGTAAAATCTGATACATATTCAGGGTTTTTTGGCCTCCTTTTTCTTCTTTCAAATTTGCTTTTGAAAATTAATTGAAACATCAAACAAGGAAAATAGACATACATTCGTGTTATTAAAGAGATTTTATAACGTCTTTTATTGGGATTTTATTAATAGAATAAGGAGAAGTGTGTGTATATATATATATATATATATATATATATATATATACTACCCAGCATGACGCCCCACCTCTTCATATATATATATATATATATATATATATATATATATATATATATATGTAGAGGTAGGCGTCATGGTGAGTAGTATAATGTCATTAGAAAAGTCCATTAACGATAAAATATCTGCCATATACTAGGGGCACTCAATATATTTCTCCCCACCCTTTTTTCTAAGTTAAATAATAGGCCATTGGGCTGAAATGTCTTTTGGGCCGTAAGTTTAAACTTTCTGCGCATCACATAACCGGATTTTTCCAGTTTCAACCTCCCCTCCTTGTATAAACCGCTTTTAAACACCCTTGTATAAAACCGATGGTTAACACAGTTTCGAAAATGGCGTCTGACAGTGATGTGCGTCGTAAACAGAGAGCTGTTATCGAGTTCTTAACAGCAGAGAAGGAAACAGCTGGAAATATTTCAAACGTCTACAAAACGTTTATGGAAATGCTGTTGTTGATCGAAGCACAGACGCTGGTCTAAACGTGTGAGATCATCGGAGAGAGGGAGAGCCAGCCTCCATGATGAGCCACGCAGCCGTCGCCCGCCATCGGCTGTCACATCTCACCCTGTGCAACGTGCTAACAGCATCATTCGATCAAATCGGCGCGTTACATAAAAGGAGCTATCACTGGAGCTAGGAATTAATGAATGAAGTGTGAATACGATAATTCAGCAATTGGGATTTTCAAAAGTGTGTTCACAGTTTGTTCCTCGCGAACTGACTGAAGATCACAAAGCCCAAAGAAAAGAAATTGCTTCTGAGTCGTTGGTTCGATACGAGACAGAAGGGATGACTTCCTTTCACGAATTGTGACTGGGGATGAAACTTGGGTACATCACTTTGAACCTGAAACAAAACGCCAATCCATGGAGTGGTATCACGCAGACTTCCCACTCAAGAAAAAATTCAAAATGGCTCCCTCTGCAGGAAAGGTTATGGCCACCATCTTGTGGGACATTAAAGGGGTGATTCTGGTGGACATTATGAAGAAAGGACAAACAATCAACTCAGAGGCATATATTGCTACCGTACAGAGACTCCAGAGACGTATAAATCGAGTTCGACCGGAGAGAAAACTGGAAGACGTCCTTCTTTTGCACGATAAAGCAACACTACACAACAGTTTGCAAACAAGAGCGGCCATCACAAAAATGCGCTTGACTGTGTTACCTTACCCTCCATACAGCCCGGATCTGGTACCTTCACACTTCCATTTGTTTGGGCCAATGAAGGCTGCTATTCAGAGTGACGATGAGGTTGTTGAGGAGGTTAAGAGGTGGCTCCAGCGGAACCCAGCGGACTTTTACCAGCAAGGAATAAAGGCTCTTGTTTGGAGGTGGAGGAAAGGTAGAAAAGGATGGAGACTATGTGGAAAAATAAAAACTTGTAAAAAAGGTACTTGTGTACAAAATTTTTGGAACTTACAAGGAAACTTGTAAAGAAAAAAAAAAAGGTGGGGCAAAATATATTGAGTGGCCCTCGTGTATATATATATATATGAAAATTATTTCACGAAGGTAACACGTGAAAAAAAAAAAATATATATATATATATATATATATATACACACGAGGGTGGGCTGAAAAGTAATGCCTCCATTCAAATAAATTTTAAACGGGTTGAAGGATTTTATTGAAAAAAAAGCAGATATGTACCTTAGAGTTTATTCTTCAAAACGATACATTTACTTTTCTATAAAGTCACCCTCTACCTCGATACATTTATACCAACGATAAATGAGTTTTTGAAATCCATCCCGGTAAAACTCGGAGCTTTGACTACGAAACCTAAATTTCACAGCTGCCTTAACTTCTTCGTCAGACTCGAAGCGACTTCCACGGAGATGTTTTTTAAGTTTAGGAAAGAGGTGAAAATCGCATGGTGCTAAATCGAGGCTATATGGTGGATGCGGCAAGACGGTGAATTGCAGATCCTCAATTGCTTCTCGCGTTTGAACAGTGGTGTGAGGCGTGTGCGTTGTCATGGTGAATAATGACTGCGTTTTTGTAGGTGCGAACCCTCCTGATTCGTTTTTTCAACTTCTTTAGTGTTTCAGTATAACACTACTGATATCCCAAAAATCAGTCATCATTACTTTTCCAACCGATTTTTGAACTTTGGATTTTTTTTGGTTGCGGTGAATTTTTGTGCCGATATTCCACAGAATGTCGTTTATTTTCAGGGTCATAATGGTGGACCACGTCTCGTCTCCTGTCACAATGCTGTGCAGAAATTCATCTTCATTTTCGAAGCGCTGCAGATTTTCTTGGCAAATGCGTAGTCTCTCAGTTTTCATCTCGGCAGTGAGCATGCGAGGCATCCATCTGGCGCAGACCTTTCGGTAACCGAGAATACTGATAATATGTCCCACCCACTCTTTGGAGATATAGAGCATTGCAGCAACTTCATTTTGTTTAATGCGACGATTTCCACGAATCAGTTCGTCAACGTAGTTCCGGTGAGACTCGTCGGTTGCTGTTACAGGCCTTCCACTTCGCGGTTTGTCTCGCAAATCTCCTTGCCCTGCTTCTCTTTCTTTACACTGCTTCGCCCAACGTCGAATGGTACTCACATCAACACACTGTTTACCGTATGGGAGTAACACTTTCCACGGTAAAAATTCAATTACGATACGTTGCTTAAACCGAACGTCTTTACTCCTTTCCATTGTAATCGATACTGAACCAACGTGTGGAATGAGTGTAGGCTATATTAGGCTCTAACACAAAACCGGTTTTATCTGGTTACCTCTACACAATCTGGAAGGGGTTGGGGATATCAAGTTACAACACAAAACCGGTTTTATCTCGCTACCTCTAAACAATCCAGAATTATTCAAGTGGAGGCATTACTTTTCAGCCCACCCTCGTATACACACACATATATATATATATATACATATATATATTATATATATATAGCATATAAACCTGTTAATTTGGAAATTGTAATTAGAATTAAGCTTGATTTTTTTAAGCAAAGTTCGCGATTCTTCTCGTGTTCAAACAATGCTAATAAAAACGTTCTTTCATCCCGCAACAAACTACAGGTTTTTTCCCCACTTAAGAATGCAAAACTAAAACCATTTTGCTGCAAAAGTTTCTTCCTCAGTTGAAAACATTATCAGTTTTAGGTGTAAGTTTGTCGAATGAGGATGTAATACAAGCTAGAGATGTTATGATTGAGTAACCCCAATTTTATGGGTAACCATGATATATTTTCTACGCGTTATTATTATTATTATTATTATTATTATTATTGTAAGGCCGTCGAGAGAAATTCAAAACTATTAAAAATATAATTTTTTATTTATGTTTAAATTGTACGCCATAAGAATTTTCCACATTCTATCTTAACAGTACTGAGTACTTTTTCCTATATAATATTTTCATACCTGTTACTGTCAACTATGTCAAACATGTCATCTGAAATAACTCTGAAGGCGTACATTATTGATTGGTGTGCCATTTATACATTTCCCCTGACACGCACTGTATATACAGTAGACTAGTGTGTGTGTGTGTGTGTGTGTGTGTGTGTGTGTGTGTGTATATGTATGTATGTAAGACATTGCGTTGCCATGCGACATTTCCTCAAAAATATGTTTTATCAATGATTGTCCTAGTGATGAAGTTAATTTAGGCTAGGTTAGGTGAAGTTAAATTAGCGTAGGTTATGATTATCATAGTCAGACTCAATTTACGCTAGGTTAGGTTCAGTTAAGGTAATAAGAGTGTCGACAGAATGTTGCCTTGAAGAAATGAGTAAAGATAAGTCTGGGTTTTAGCTGGTCTCCTTGACAATTTGTAGGAGTAAGTTTAAGTGAAATTACTATTCAGGATGGAAGAGAATGAACAAAACATACTTATAGGATTCAGTGGCCATAGAAATTAAATAATTTATGTGCGAATAGTTTAGCTTTACGTTCCAGTAAGTTTATTTAGATGCTAGAATAACTCTAGCGAAGGAGTTATGCAAAGGAGTTTAGGCGTAAATAAAAACTGTATTGAATCTTTTGTTTTGGAATTAATGTGATTTCATTTCATTTTCTTCGGTTGAATGGAATTGAAAGGGATACGGAGTTCTTTAGTTTATGACCAGATAGTATTATATTGATTTTATTGTTTTCTATTTCGCTCTCTCTCTCTTTCGATATATACATACAGTAGCGCTCATAACTATTCGTAAAGAGAAATATTGCAGTTATATTCGTCCTTATCTTTTGTACCATGCATACGATAGTGATGGGAAAATTTAGCAAATAAAAAAATAAGTTTAACTCCAACGTATCATGTAAAACATCAAAGAATTTAAAGAAAATAAAATAAAAAATAAAATGCAAGTTTCATACATTTATTTACAAAATTATTTAATACTTTGTTTGTAACCTTAGGCTTGAAAAATTTAAAATTTTTATCAGTAGTTGGCTGTTTATTGATTAGAGACTGTTGGCATTTCTGAACTCTAGAATTTTAGCTGTGAATCTTCAAGGAAGACGAGTGACTGTACAAGTCATTAGTAAGCAATGGGTCGTTGTGGTAAAGATCTGTTATTGCTGCACACTAGTCTGGAATATTATCTATGAGAGTAAGTATAAAAGTTGGCGGAGGGGGGAGGGACAACTTTTATAATTACTCCCATAGTTAATGAGTGCTTCTAACAACAGGATTGTGTTCGTCCCCCGACAACTTTTTTACTCCAGTTACGCCCCTGGTCTGGAAAAAATTATAGGAAGATAGGAGAACTTCAAATTCCATTCATGACGGTTGCTGCGGTTATAAAGAAATGGAAAGGCTTTGGAACAGCCAAACACTCTACAAGGTGTGAACGACCTTGCAAGGTTTCGGAACGTACAGCTAGACGGATTGAAAGAATGGCTGCTCTGAATCCACGAGTGACTGCAGGTGATATTTGCCAAACATTAAGATTATCTGAGGTCAATGTCCATCCCTCTACTGTACGTCGTGCATTGATAAAAAATGGTTTGTATGGAAGAGTTGCACGAAGAAAACCTCTACTACGAAAAGCGCACAGAGGAGCTCGTTTAAAGTACGCCAAGGATCATCAAAATGAAAACTTTGCATTCTAGAAGCAAGTTCTGTGGACAGACGAAACCAAAATTGATTTATTCGGGAACAACGAGCAACGGTATGTTTGGCGAAAATCAAATACTGCATTCGAAGGGGCATAAACGTCCTTCCTACGTTAAACATGTTGGTGGTAATTTGTTTCTTTGTAGATACTTTAGTGCTTCTGGTCCAGGAAAACTTGTCATCAATGAAATCTTGAATTCGAAGAAATATCAGGAAATTTCAGAAGAAAATACATTGCCTTTGGTTTGCTCATTGTATCAGTTGCTCGGAGACACTAGCACCGGACCTCCGCCTTTAGTTCTGGAGTTGCGAATGGGTCGCAATTAGGTACTACAACGAGACAGTCCAAATCATAAAAGTAAGACTACCATGAAATAGATTCAAGAAGAGAAGTTCAAGCTTCAACAGTGGCGTATCTAAATTTAATCGAGAATTTGAATGAATTGCAACAATTTTCTTTAGAAGAATTGGCTAAAATTTCTACCGAGAGATGTCGAAACCTCGTAGAAAAATACCAAAAACGAATCATTGAAGTCATTCAAGCAAAAGATGAACACGCAAAGTATTAAATAATTTTGTAAATAAATGTACGAAAACTTTTGCATTTTAACTTTTTTTTTTTTTTTTAATTTTCCTCAAAATTATTTAATGTTTTATATTATATGTTGGAGTTAAACTAATTATTTATTTGTTAAATTTTTCCAAACGAATGTTAAATTTTCCATAGCTATCTTATACATGATACAAAAGATAAGGACGAATATAAATGAAATATTTCTCTGTACGAATACTTATGAACGCCAATGAATATATATACATATATATGCTGCAAACCCACAAGGAGAAAGAAAAACGATTCCAAGGCCTTTCGTGTATTCAAAGCTACACCTCGTCAGGGAATGAAGTTAAAAGGCGAGAAGCCCATATATATATACAACGTACAGGAAAAACAAAACAATTAGCACATACTTAACAAGGGTTAATGAGAGGCAAAAGAAATTTTAACATGATATCGTCAATTTTATAAGTCCCCGAGCTGTTATTGAAATTGTTTTTAAAATGAATAAATGCACATTCTAGAATATTTCGTTCTATTATATCTCTGTTTTTAACAAGCGCTTTAGAACTATCCCACTTGATGCTATGGTTACATCTATACATATGGTTAAATAAAGCATTGGAAGTACTAGCTGTTCTACAAGCATATTTATGCTGTTTTACCCTAATATCTAACGTTTTACCGGTTTGGCCTATATATACTGAGTTACATTGTGTACATCCGATCGAATACACACAACCAACAACATTATCAGGGCTATTCTTTATTAGGCGTGATTTAACAGTATTATTATACTTAAAGATTACATTAATGCCAATTGCTTTAAGTACAGTTGGAAGGTATTGAAAATTAACATGGTAAGGTAGGCTAAGGATATTTTTACGCTGAAATTCCTTTACAATTACATTATTATAATACCTATTCTTGGCTTTCTTAAGACAGTTATCTAAAAATGAAATAGGATATTGGTACTAAATTATGTTATCCTATTTCATTTTTAGATAACTGTCTTAAGAAAGCCAAGAATAGGTTATTATAATAATGTAATTGTAAAGGAATTTCAGCGTAAAAATATCCTTAGCCTACCTTACCATGTTAATTTTCAATACCTTCCAACTGTACTTAAAGCAATTGGCATTAATGTAATCTTTAAGTATAATAATACTGTTAAATCACGCCTAATAAAGAATAGCCCTGATAATGTTGTTGGTTGTGTGTATTCGATCGGATGTACACAATGTAACTCAGTATATATGGCCAAACCGGTAAAACGTTAGATATTAGGGTAAAACAGCATAAATATGCTTGTAGAACAGCTAGTACTTCCAATGCTTTATTTAACCATATGTATAGATGTAACCATAGCATCAAGTGGGATAGTTCTAAAGCGCTTGTTAAAAACAGAGATATAATAGAACGAAATATTCTAGAATGTGCATTTATTCATTTTAAAAACAATTTCAATAACAGCTCGGGGACTTATAAAATTGACGATATCATGTTAAAATTTCTTTTGCCTCTCATTAACCCTTGTTAAGTATGTGCTAATTGTTTTGTTTTTCCTGTACGTTGTATATATATATGGGCTTCTCGCCTTTTAACTTCATTCCCTGACGAGGTGTAGCTTTGAATACACGAAAGGCCTTGGAATCGTTTTTCTTTTTCCTTGTGGGTTTGCAGCATTCATTCATTTCACGTGTTTTATTGTGAAATTCATCCCATACATATATATATATATATCTTCCTCAATACTCTTACCAGACATTTTCCTCCAATTAGAGAAAACACTACACTATATTGTTAATCCGATAGTTTATTATAATAGCTACACTGAAATCGTTCTTGCGCAAAAAATCCGAAATAACTGAATAACGTTTCGCTAATTTTTGCCTCGGAGAAAAAAATTCGAAAAGTCGTAGACAAAAATATTATATTACATCGAATTCAAAAGAGCTTTTCACAGAAGAAATTCGGGTTTATATAAAACTCTTTTCGATAAAATTCTTAGAATTTCTTTTTAAATGAGAAAGGTACAAAAAAAAAAAAAAAATGAAGAACGAATTTTTGAAAATGGATTGAAGGAGGACAATCTTATCTCCCCCACCCCCCCCTCCCCTCCTCCCACCCTGTAACTCAATTCCGCGCAAA
>JAJOZX010003808.1:422500-455000 GCA_023014485.1 Bathynomus jamesi
GAACGGGATCCTACTATGATGAACCTTTCACAATCAATAACATCTTTTCCAATTACCATTTTTTAAAAAAATTATTCTATAAGAACAGTAAAAACTAGTATGAACATGTTAAAATAGACGATATTCTCAAAATTATACGCATTCGCATATCTACTTAGTAAAGTATGTAACGTCATTAATGATATCAGAAAATACAGCACCGAAAATGGGAGTGTTTCCATTATTTTGTCCAACATATATATATATACACACACACACACACACACACACACACACACACACACACACACACACAGAAGGTTGACAAAAGTAAATAGACACCTTCGGTTTTTCTAGTTTTTGATGTGATAATAAAAGTCAATAAATAATAAGAGATTTATTGAATGAATATATTTAGAATCGCGTTACTTTCCCCTTTTGTATTATGTAAAGGTGACACGTTCTGGCATTCCATTGATGAGCCTTGTCAGTTGTTTTTGAGGACAATCATCATGGTGTCTATTTACTTGTGTGTGTGTGTGTGTGTGGTGTGTGTGTGTGTGTGTGTGTTTATATAAGATTTTTGTAGGTGTTATTTGCTTTCATTCTGACTGCCCGACCGTCTTCCTCTTAACTGATTTCCGCGGTTTTTTTCCTTCCTTCCTTTCGATAATTAAGTGTTGATATCACGAGTGAATATCCCGTACACCATTTCGTTTTCTCTTCTTCATTAGTAGTCTATATAAACGTGAACTGTGGAGTGTGTGTGTATATATATATATATATATATATATATATATATATATATACAGGGGTGCAGTGCCAATTTTATAGGTGCCGGAGCTCTGGTGGGCCTGACAAAAGCCTGCCATTTCCTATCCTGTTTCTATATATGCCACACGATGACTAAGTATTTCGTGTTTGCACTCACTAATTATCATAAAATAAATATAATTATCAAGCAAATAAAGAAAAAAGAGCAATCATGTATTTTATCAATTTAAGAAGTTAAAACTACTTAGTGCTTACCAAATACCACCAGTGGGAAGTTTCACAATAATTTCCACAAAGGGTCAGGCGTGATATGTTTTCGGGGGTCTGAAGCAACTCTTGTCCTGGTGTCATCTGCCGATCTGTGGTACCGCAGCCATGATATGGCATATGGCTCAGGATTCCACTGAACTAGAGGAGGTCCATGTAGTTTAACAAACATAAGCGCTGATACATGATTTATGAGAATTCTTGAGCGTGTTGTTGTTATTATCAAGTTCATGTGACTGAATCCCCTCTCACACTCAGCAGTACTAATAGGAATAACTTGTGAACAGCTCAGTAATGGGTGTAAATCTTGGGGGATGCGGCGCCCATGATCTTCCACATAGTCTCTAAAGGCATTTAGTACAGAGTAAGAAGAAAGCACACACTATATATATATATATATATATATATATATATATATATATATGACGCGTTCGGTGGAGAAGGGGCGAACGCAACATTTTCGAATGATGCCACAAAATGCAGTTAAAGTTTGTAAACTTTAAACCTTTGTATTTTTCCGGTTTATTGAAATGTTGTATGAATTTGAACACATATTTGAATAAAATATTGTTGTGTAATATGTCGATATAATAAAACGCCAAGAAATTTTACAATATTATTTACTGATAGCTTCTGATGTTAACTGGCGTAATCCATTATTTGGTCCTCTTCGTCGAATGTTGTATTACCTGCTTCAACTGTTTCGGTTTCTTCCAGTTCCTTTAACAATCTTGTATAGTAGTTCACTGCAGTTGCAGGCATTAGGTCTGATAATTCTTTGAGATCTTTTATTTTTTCCTTAGTTATTAGCAGCAATTGGGAATACTTTGGTTGCAGTGTCTGCTGGGCTAGATTGAATAAACTGACACTGTAGGATTTTTTCCCTTTCTGCAGTCTGACGGGATGGCTATTATCTGGGGTTGTGCGGTATGCAGTAGATATTACTTAGCCTTCTTTGTGTTGAAAGTCAAATATTAACTTTCTTGCATCTGTAAATTTAGTAGTTGTTGATTTCCTAATGACAATGCACGTTTTTAGGACGTCAAAATCGAGAAAATCAGCCTGTTTCATTTCTACAACTAGGAAGCGCTGCGAAACGGCTGTAGTTATGGCCGTAACATAATCTTTTTTGGTGTAAATAATATTGCTGTAATTATTTTTTATATTTTGTTCAATTTGGCCAAATTGAGCATCACAGGGCATTGTCGAGTGACCAGAAAGTAGATAGATGTGTTCAATGTGAAGCAATGATGCGGAGTGAATTTCTCTGAGATACATTAAAACCTAAATTTTACCGTGAAAGAGTGCAGACTAACATCTAATTTTTTGCATAGGTAAAGCAAAGGTTTTAAAGGATAATTATACGACAAAAAACTCATTTTTCGAATTTTGTGGCGTTCGCCCCTTCTCCACCGAACGCGTCATATAGTGTGTGTGTCGGAGAGGCATGTAATTAATATTGACATGTTGAGAATATGAGAAAGTACAAGGTGATCCAAAAAGTATTCCCAGAAATAACTCGTTACTTTTTGGATCACCCTGTAAATTGCGTTTTAGTTCTGCTTTTTAATCCGTTGGCGTGAATAGCATGAGCACTTTACGTGGCTATAAAATCACGCCCAAAATAATGTCACCTGATCTAGATTTGATAACACTCGAACAATATAACTACGCAATGAATACAGTGTTCCATACGTATACTTTCCTCTCTGCTTTTCGGATTATATATGTTGTACGTGAATGCGAATACTGGTGATTCGTATTCGGAAAGAAATCGTATAGCTTTTACGGGAATGAACGAAAATCGGTGTATAAAAGTTTCCGTGGGAAAGTCTACATTCAAACAGTTGTACCCGTAAATTGTTCCCCTAAACTCAGGATGACGCCTAAAAGCCTATAAAACAACAGCATCAGTAAATTTCGTTTTATATTAATAGATTTTTCCCTTTTTTACGATTCAAATTGGACTCTTTTGTCCGCATAAACTCAGAATATTCATTCCCAAAACGAAACGTCGGAGCTGACATAATAAAATGAAGGCTCTTCTATTGTCACGTTCGTATCCAGAGGGAGGCTTTGAAAGAGACAGCACTCACTTTAACAGCTAATGCGAGAAGACCGCGAACCACCCCCTCCCCTTGAACACTTTATCGCTCTTTGTTATGGCAGGACAGACAGGCAAGTCAACACACAGACACAAAGACACGATACGAGGGCATCGGAAAATGAACAAAGATGGACGTGTATATACGAAAGCTATATAAACTGGAAAAGATAAAACACTGATAAAAGGATAAACAAACGAATATCTAGAAAGCTTTTCTCCTCACCGATGAAGAGAGAGAGAGAGAGAGAGAGAGAGAGAGAGAGAGAGAGAGAGAGAGAGAGAGAGAGAGAGAGAGAGACGTAAAATATTGAATCGAAATAAATATATAACCAGATAAGCAAAATTTATAGTATAGTCTTACCTAAAAAGAAAACGGTATCTCACATAATTTTTATTCATCTGATGTTAAAGGTTTTTATAGAACAAAATACCTGTCTATTGGAAGATATCAAACGTTATGAATCACTTTCCGTTCTCACTTGAAAAGGGGAGATAACATTTCTCAAGTGAATTCGCCAGAAAAATTTTCGATGTTTTGAATATAAGTGATTTATTGACTTCACTCATAAGCCATTTTGACGTTTCTTTTATACTCCCATTTGCTTTTTTTCTTTTACACACACACTCTCTCTCTTTATGTATATATATAGCCCCTATATCGGGGGGGTGGGGGTGGAGATGCGTGCGCTCACGTGCGTGCGTGTGTAAAGAAGATAGTCAAAATGAAAACCAAATACAACAGGAATACTACGTGAATTATTTTTTCCAGAATCTCTTTTTTGTACCTTTTGGTTACCATTCGGAAATTTTCAAAATATTTTCTTAAATGAATAATATATATATATATATATATGCACTAGAATCACAAAATAACACGTGACCTTATTAATAAGCAAACAACCACAAGGAAAAGGAAACACAAAGTCCGAGCGCTTTCGTGATATATTCACATTATTCACATTTTCTGTTCCTCCTTGATAATGTGAATATATCACGAAAGCGCTCGGACTTTGTGTTTCCTTTTCCTTGTGGTTGTTTGCTTATATATATATATATATATATATATATATATATATATAATATATATATATATATACAAACACAGTATATATTACGCCCAAACATCGAACTCGCTCAGTGAGCGAAAAAAACAGCCACAACGGGTTGTGGATGCACCTAAGTGACCACACACCGATGTTAGATATTTTTTCGCTTCATGGCAGTTCTCAAACAACCACAACGCGTTGTGGACGATTCGGATATGACCACAACGCGTTGTGGACGATTCGGATATGACCACAACGCGTTGTGGACGATTTGAAACGACCACACACCGACCTAAAACTCGTACTCATAACGCTTGGTATAGATTTTCCCGTTATGCTAGGTTAGGTTTGCAATATGAAATTAATGCGTATGGAGGTAAGGCCAATGTTTTCCAAAAAAGACAACCTTTGTTTTCCACTGAAGATACGTCTGTACAATTAGGTCATTTGATTGTTGTCAATACCTCTGGTGTTGAAAAATATAGTAATGTTTCTCCTACTTTTTATTTTAAGACTATTATTATATTAGTTTGAAACAATATTTGGGTTTGTAATAAATTTTAAAAAGTGCACTTAACTTTTTCATCCTTTCCATTAGTCCTTTTGGCTCCAGCTACCCAGGCAAGGTGGATACATTTACTTAATATTATCATCTGTATAATTTAGGTCTTGGGGGTACGGGGGCGGAGCCTCCGTAGTGCTCCCCTCTCTCTTTTTTTTTTTAGGTGTTTTTTTACCTCTAAAAAATTCCGGTAAAAATATGATAGCGTCAGCGGTTGTTTACATCATTAAAAGAGTTTTACGTCATTAATTAGTTTAATCGGTGAATACATCGATAAATATACGTCGTGTTTATATCATTTCGATATACGTGGTGTTTAAATAGAGTTTGATGAAAGACATCGGTGTATGGTCGTTTCAAATCGTCCACAACGCGTTGTGGTCATATCCGAATCGTTCACAACGCGTTGTGGTTGTTTGAGAACGGCCATGAAGCGAAAAAATATCTAACATCGGTGTATGATCACTTAGGGGCATCCACAACGCATCTCCTTTTTTTTTGCACCTTGGGGTTGGCACAGGGGGGTCCTTGCAACAAGGGGGAGGGGGTTGGCACTGGCACTCATTGCAACATTGCATCATTGCACTGCACTCTCTCCTTTTTCTCCCATACTACTAATGGAGACAGTCAGTAAGGGGCAGGGAATTGATGAGACGAAAAGCCTTTGACTCCACCCGGTCAAGTACGGCTGTGTGAGTTGAGCCACCCCAAACATCAGAAGCATACTCGATACAGGGGCGGACAAGACTCCTGCACAGAGACAGCATCTGAGCGGGGATGAAGAAACTGCGGAGGCGGTACACCTAACCTCTTAGAAGTTGTTTTGGAAAGAGAGTATATATGATCTCTCCAGGAAAGATCACAAGAAAATGAAACGCCAAGAATGTTAAGAGAAGAGAAAGGATTGAGTTCTGTATTGTTGAAGGTAGGGGATTGTCGTGTGGAAGATTGTGACGAGTAGACAGATGGAGGAACTGAGATTTTGAAGCACTGAAAATCAAGAGGTTTTCTCTGCCTCGATCAGAGATAGTAGAAAGGTCAGAGGTCATGTGCTCCATACCCGTCCTACGCGAATCATGGGGTGTCTATTGAGAGGGACGCTTTGTGAAGCGAGTGGAGAAGTGAAAAGCGGAATCATCGGCAAAGGAGTGAATAGGACATGAAGTGCGAAATGAAAGATCATTAATAAATAAAAGGAAAAGAGTGGGTGACAGGACAAAACCCTGAGGAACACTACTGTCAACAGCTTTAGGAGAAGAACAGTGGCCATCTATAACCGCAGCTATAGATCGGCCAGAAAGGAAATTAGAGATGAAAGCACAAATAGAAAGATAGAAATCGAAAGAGGGCAGTTTCGAAATTAAAGATTTTTGTCACACTCCATCAAAAGCTTTCGATATGTCTAGCGCAATAGCAAAAGTTTCACCGAAACGAGATGACCAAGAGTCAGAGAGATATGCAAGAAGATCGCCTGTAGAGCGTCCCTTGCTGAATCCAAACTGACGATCTGAAAAAAGATTGTGAGAAGAAAGGTGTTTAAGAATCTTCCTATTAAGGATAGATTCAAAAACTTTAGAAAGGCAAGAAATCAAAGCAATTGGACGATAGTTGGAGGGTTGAGAGCGGTCACCCTTCTTTGGGACAGGCTGAATGAAAGCAAACTTCCAGCAAGAAGGAAAAGGACCAGATGAGAGACAAAGACGAGAGAGTTTGCCTAGGCAGGGTGTCAGCACAGAAACACAGTTCTTAAGAACAACAGGAGGAACACCATCAGGCCCGTATGCCTTCCTAGAGTTGAGCCCAGATATGGCAGAAAGAACATCTTTGGAAGAGATTCTAATTTCAGGCATAATAAAGTTAGAGAGAGGAGGAGAGGGAGAAACAGCACCGGAATCGTCCTTGGTTGAGTTGGAAGCGAAAGTTTGAGCGAAGATTTCAGCTTTGTCAGGAGAAGAGACGGCAACTGAGCCGCATAAAAAAAATCAGGTGCCGGTATGGAATGCCTTTCAAGACAAAATCACAGTTATGATATATAATATATATATATATATATATATATCCACACATGGGGATTTTTTAGACAGCTTCCAATTTAAATGGTTTGTATTATTTTTATTAACTGAAATAAAAGCATGACATTTTTTAATATATATATATATATATATACTGTATATATATATATATATATATATATATATATATATATATATATATATATATATATATATATATATATATATATATAATAATAACTGCAGTTCGTTTTTATACAAAATAATTGAGCAGTATTTACCATTGATATTTATTTATTTATTTATTCATAAATGCTTTCAGCAAAATGTAAATAAATAGTTGTTTGAAAACCAGATCTTGTTCTGAAACAAGATTTATATATATATATATATTATTTTTGTTTTTAAGCTGTAGAAAACAGAAACTTAAACTTTAAGCTTATTTTCTGCAAAGAATTTAGGGGGAAAATAAAGGTAAAAAGGGATAAGGAGATAAAAGGTAAAAGGTAAAAAAAGAAAGTATTTAATATCCAAAATTTTATTTTGAATTGCGTTCGAAAATTTATTTAAAAAAACCTTCGCTGTCAATTTTTTAAAAATATTATTCCCAATATCAGTTCTTTCTTGTAAAAGGGGATCTCCTTCATGTTTCATGTATGAAGTTAGGATTTTGAAAGTAATAGTTTTCATGTGTTAGACTCATCGAACTGTTTACTTGGTTGTTTTTGTTACGGTTTGTACTGTAATTAACGCAGGAACTTCCTTATAAAATATTTTAGAAAATTTAGAATGTGTAACTCATTTTAGGTAAAGGAGTTTTAAAGGTTTAAACTTATAGTAGTAGGACTTGTACAGGGAGTTGATAAATGTAAATGTACACCATGATGCTTCTTCTCAGGAACAAATGGCAAGGATCATCAACGGGATGCCTAAATGTGTGTCAGCTTTACTTAATGCAAAGGGGACAGCTACACGATTCTACACATATTCATTCAATATATCTCTCTTATTATTTATCAACTTTTATTAGCAAACCATAAACTATGGAAAAAAGAAGGTGTCTATTTACTTTTGTCAACGCATAAATTGATTTTAGCACCCGAAATGATTTCGACCAATTTTTATGGAATACACTTTAGAGATTGACAATATATTGGCTTGTATATTGGATGTAAAAGGCTTGCAAGGGTAGAATATAAATTTAGCAAAATACGCGTATATTACAATTTATGTAATACGTAAGCAAAGTTCGTATATGTATCTAAAGGTTAGTTTTTTATCTAAAGGTATACCCAACTTCATTCTTTTAGTTTAATTCACTGTAAAGGTAACTCTGTTGAATGAACATAATTAATTTTTGTTTTGTTGGTGCCTCAACGAACAATATTTTTGTTTACTATCACGCCCAATTGGATATCAAAACATGTCAGTCCCAGTATCGAATTTTGTGGCACTTCATGAGCGGCCGATTGAAAGCTAAGTAATGATAATAATAATAGCTAGCAGAGACTCGCAAAACATTTGCGGTCAAATGAGTATCTTTATAGCAACATTACGTTTTTAAATACATGATTTCTAGTTGTTCTTTACCAAAGACTTTAAGAGAATCAAACTTGTCAGTCTAGAAAAAGCTACATAAAGCTGTCCATGTGTAAAAACAGGCTTACAAATATAAATACATCTGCAGTCAAATTAGTATCTTTAAGAAGGCAGCCCGAGAGCAATGCAGCAGAATTATCAAGACGCTATGGCAGTTGTAAGAAAATATGGAAACTCGGATCTATTTATTACGTTTACCTCCAATCCAAGATGAACTGAAATCGCTGAAAGCATTCAAGCTTATCAAAGACCAGGACATAGGCCAAATATTGTTGCGAGAGTTTGACACATGACACTAAAAGAGCTGTTTCATGATTTAACAATAAAACATATACTCGGGAAGCCAAGTGCATTTTTGTACGTCGTAGTTCATGCACCTTCAAAGTTTAGCTAGCGGGACTAGCCAAAAAAATGACGGGTCGAAGTTTCCCACATGTCCCACACCAACCCCACACCCCAACACCACCCCCACACAACCCACACCCACCTCCTACCAAAATCTGACGGGGTAGGAGTTTCCCACATGCCCCACATCACCCCTACACACCCTCCCCCTAAACAGACCAAAAGGAACAGTTTTTCTTCTATTATGAACTTTTTCTCCATCTGGTTTCGTTTAAAAGTTGCGCATGACCATGAAAAAATAAATATCCTTAGAATCCTACCAGAACAGAGACCTTTCCAACGGTGTAAGGATGAGTGCGGTTTCTGAGAAAAACGACGGACAGACAGGAGCCCAGACAGAAGGACCGAAACTGCACATTATTATTATTATTATTATTGATAATAAAGCAATTTTTGATGACTTAACAAGATGTTAATTTTAACTTAAGTTCGCTATCTAAACGCACGGCTAGAGCTGTAACGAATTTAGTATTTGCAATCTTGCGCGTGCGCACACACACACATAAGCACACCACACACACACACACACACACACACATACACATATATATATATGATATATACACGTTTTATCTTCTTGTCGGTTTAAATATAAATTGAAGTAGAATGGCCCCCAAAATTTCAAGTACTGAATGTGCCTTTGATGATTCTCTCGTTTTTGACAAGCGAGTTTGTTCCCTCTTCCAAAGCGGAAAAATAAATTGCTGAAATGTTTTTATAATCGTATAAACTAAAATCGGTATATATACACATGAGTATAAACCTTAGTTTTGCTTCTGTCTGAATTATATATACAGTATGTATACAGTATATATACTGTATACATATATACAGTATATACTGTATATAGATAGTGTATATATACTGTATCTATACTGTATATATATATATATATATATATATATATATATATATATATATATATATATATATTATAGTAGACGCCGGATTTAGTGTCTCCGGATATTGTGTCTCGCCGCTTATAGTGTCTCAAAACTAGGAAACAGTTACTTTTACATGTTAATTGCTATGGATAGAGTGTCCCTGATTACGCTTATAGTGTCTCTTTTCGGCTAGTATAGTCTACTTGGCAGCTCTAGTTTACACTTGTATTTGTGATGCCGTGCTGTTTACAGGCTTACTAGATGGTCATGGAAGGAAAATGTTTTGTTTTAATGTAAAATGAACGTAGTTTTGATGTTTCAGTTGAATTGTAAAAACAATTTTAATGAGAAATTGCATAATAAAGGTGTTTATGTTGAAAATATTGATATACAGTGCAGTATTCACTATTTTTAACTTTGCAACCCTCGAGAGACCAAATTGTGGATATAGTGTCTCATCGGATAGTGTCCTTTTGGCTTGGCACCGAGTGGGACACTATAAACGGCGTCTACTGTATATACGCAGTATATATATATGTATATATATATATTATATATATATATATATATATATATATATATATATATGGGATGAATTTTACAATTAAACACGTAAAATGAATGAATGATGCAAACCAACAAGGAAAAGAAAAATGATTCCAAATCCTTTCGTGTATTCAGAAGTACATCTCGTCAGTTAATTAATTGAGTTAAATGAGTTAATTAAGCTTTGCGTCAAAGATTGTAAATTTCAGATAAAAAATAAGTTTTATGCTATGTCGTTTGGATTGGCGATGGGAAATCTCCTCTCACCGGTATTAGCTAATTTATATATGGAATTTTTTTTAAAGCAGAATTTTGCCTACTATTGTTAATTTAACCTTATTTAGTACCGGTATATAGATGATATTTTATACCTTTGACCTAACAATTTGGATGTTGACTTATTTCTTGGTAGGCTCAACAATTTAGTCCCATCTATTAAGTTCACTGTTGAAAAAGGAAATGATGGAAGCTTATCTTTTCTGGACCTAAAAATTCGGTGATGCTTGAATCAGTTCAAATTTGAAGTTTTTCGTAAGCCTACTAATAATAACTCTTATGTGCATTTTTATTCTGACCATCATCCCTCGATAAAATCTATTTTCTCTGCTATGTTTCTTAGAGCACTGAGAGTTGTCAGTCTTGAATTTAGATTCCGAGTTAACAATATCATGAATATTGGTACTAAATTATGTTATCCTATTACATTTTCTAGATGACTGCCTTCGGAAAGCTAAGAATAGGTATTGTAATAGTGTAACTGTAAAGGAATTTGAGCGTAAAGATATCCTTAGCCTACCTTACCATGTTAATTTTCAATATTTTCCGACTTTGTTTAAAGCAATTGGTATCAACGTAGTTTAAGTATACTAATACTGTTCAATCATGCCTAATAAAGAATAGCCCTGATAATGCGGTTGGCTCTCTGTATTCGATCGGATGTACACAATGTAACTCAGTATATATAGGGCCAAACGGGTAAAACGTTAGATATTAGCGTAAAACAGCATAAATATGCGTGTAGAACAGCAAATAATTCTAATGCATTGTTTAACCATATGCAGGGCCGCCGAGAGGGCGGAGAAGCCGGGATAAATCCCCGGGGCCCGGACCTCTAGGAGGCCTGGAAAGAGGGGGGATAAAATCTTAAAATATTAATAAAGCACTTGATTAAATAACAGAGAGGAAATATAATTAATGAACATACATTTTATAGAGATTATCATAGTCAAACTGAAACAGATAAAATATTATTTGCGGTCCACCAATGCCCAAGACCGACTGACAGATCTGTGAACCATTGTAATTGAAAGCAGTTAGCCCGTACTTTAAATTTCATCAGAATCATTTACCACTTTGCTAGAGAGAAGGCAAAGAAAGTACACTTCTAATTATGAAAACAATTGTCTTGCCTGCATGGACTGGTACTGCATTTGTAAATTGTATGGTGATGGAATTAATATAATTGATTCGAAAAATAAAATGGTCATTTTCTTCTGAGTTGTTTATTCATACTGTATGTTTTGAATAGTGACTTGGACGTATAATCAGTTTGCTTGTTATGTACACAAAAAAACATTCATATAATAAAATACTGAGTAAACAGGGGGACCCATATACCAATCCTTCCCTGGGGCCCGGGGCAGCTCTCGTCGGCCCTGACTATATGTATAGATGTAATCATAGTATCAAGTGGGATAGTTCTAAAGCGCTCGTTAAAAACACAGATATAGTTGAAAGAATATTCTAGACTGTGCCATTTATCCATTTTAAAAATAATTTCAATAACAGTGGGGAATGTATAAAATTGACAATATCCTGTTAAAATACCTTTTGCCTTTAATCAACTCTTGTTAATCATGTGCTAATCTTTTTATTTTTCTGTCCCGTTCTACATATGTATATATTTTCGTCATCTCGCCTTCTCCCTTCATTCCCTGACGAAGTGTACTTCTGAATATACGAAAGGCCTTGGAATCATTTTTATTTTTCCTTGTGGGTTGGCATCATATATACACAGTGTGTATATATATTATATATATATATATATATATATATATATTATATATATATAAAGTGACATCAGAATAAAATTATTTAAAATTAGGTAAAAAATTATTTGGTGCAAGTGGCTCAAAACTAAACTGATTAAAAGCTACTCAGATTCTGCCTCGGTATTGGCACCATGAAGCTGATGAGGAGATTACGGCAGCATCTGAAGAAGTGAGTGTTGATTGACGAAAGCTGCAAGCTTGCAACAATGATGAAGTTCTAGTTCGATTAGAAGTGAGAATGGAAGGTTGAATGGGCTGGGTTCCATTGAGGCGAGAATCGAGGGAGGTCGAGCGAACCAAAACATATGGGAGTCGAGAGAGATAGAGAGAGGCTGGGTTTCTGCGACGAAGGTTAGAGAGCGATTTACGAAAGATTGAAAGTGGTAAGCTGCATTTCTAAGTTGACCTCTGATGACGTGAAATTTTCCGCTGTTTTGGGGAAAACTTCTATAACAGAGGTTTCTAACCTTTTTAGGTCGACGTTCTCCCTTTTGCCACCATGCTTTTCCGAGTACCATCATCAAGGAAGGAAAATAGTACCACCTAATCAAAGCGATAGGTTGTAGTAATGCTTAGTTAAGAATATTAAATTTTGTTTAATTAAATAAGATAATGTTTAATGTAAATCATTTACTAATAATTATGAAATTAATTGTTTAAAATGGGTAGGGTTGGTAATACTGAATAGGCCCAGAGAGTGGACTACCCTATAACGGTTTTCAGTCTTGAGGCGGACGCGATACGCGTTAGATTTAGAACCATGTGATCTTAAAGTCAAATTGTTTTGTGTTCCTCTCCGACCTAGATTATTATATATAATGTCATACTCGCATATCCCCTAATTAACTAAACCATTTTCGAAATTAATAAAACGTAATAAGTGTTAATAAAGAGTATTAATTAATATCCCCTTCCCCATTGGTTTATAACGGTCTTTTAGAGTCAGAACTCGGCGTCGCTACCGGAAACTATACGAAGAAAGTGATAAATGAAGCAAAGAGCCGATAGAGAATAAATAGAGATAATAATAAAGTAGGAAGAAGCGTAAATAAATAATGAAGAAATAAATAAATAAACGTAGTCACTACATCTGGTGGCTAGCGGTGGTCTTACATCATATTTTGTGAGGCTTACCCACGTGTTAGTATTTCGATTAAAATTCTTAAAACCCGGTATAATAACAATAGCGTTAATGAATATTTTATTTCGATTATTAAAATATCTAAATGCAAAGTTTACCCCGTTTGCAGGCAAATTTCGATTTTCATGCCTTAAAATTTCATTGTAAATAAAATTTAAAAATGGCGCTTGCCTTCGCGTCCTGATAGCGTCCCTGACTCGCGCCTAAGAATTTAATTTGTTTCGTCCAGTTCCGTTGCTTTTCGTTTGTCCGACTCAATTGCGAGTCATTATTATTAAATTTCGTTCGTTCGGTCGGAGAGGATATAGTTTGAAAATTATCGTGCTGCCTGAAGACTCAAATTTCTTTTTTCGTCTCTTCTACTGTATGCCTGGTTCAGCTTACCTCTGTTGTTTACTTGTTTGTTTAAAACTTTTGGAATTAGTAGTAATTGTAATATAATAATAACGATTAATATAGAAAAAAAAATTGTACGTAAGTAAATTGTTAGTTTGAATACAGTATGATACACAATTTATATGGTCCTTTCAAAGTGTTTCAGCGAAAATTTGTATCGCATTTCTGGGTATATATACATATATAGTACAACATTTCAGGAACATGAGAAATTTTCTGGGGTTCATTAGCAGATTTTTGATTATATTTCGATTGTTTGTAAATATAGGTTTACGGGCTTTTTGCTTTGCTCGCTTCGCGCTAAAATAGGATTACGTTACAGTTAAGGGACAAATCGAAAAATAAATCTTAAAAGATATTAAATTTGTCAGATTATAAGTCGCCGTATAGGATTGTGTTAAATTTCAAAATAAGCAGAATTCGTTTAACTGAAATAGAAAAGTGTGTTGTAAAATTTTTTATAAGTTTTTTTTGTATTTTTTATATACTCATTAATTATATACTTACTTATTAACTAATACGTATTTATTAGTTATATATATAATTACATATATTTATATACCCATAACTTTGGTAGGTAAGCTGATTATTTTTTTTCTCCTCTCTCTTCCTTTCGGTCATTTCACGACAATTCCGACATATTTGGTAAAATGGCTATTGTATCGTACTTAAGAAGAATTTCTTGTAGGCCTATCGTAAAATATTGTTCGGAGATTAACCGTTATTACGGTATGTCTATTGAGTGTAAATTTTTAGTTATTTAACAAAATTTTCATTGGTTTAACATAAATAAGCATAGGATTTTTCTTTAATAAGCACAAAGTTATGCATAATTCTAAATTGTTTTTTCCGCATAACATTGAATTTATTAAATATAGGCCTAAAAGTGCGGCAGTAAATTTTATTTTTATTTTGGCGGCCAATGTGAGTTACGGTACACATTTTACTAAATCTGGAAATTATAATTTTTTTGAATTACAGAAATTTGTGTAGAAAATTTTCTTTACGTTTTATGAATTCATTCAATAATCAATTTATTTGTACAAGTAGGCCGATTTTTATTTTTCTTTCCAGTTCAATGACAATGGTAAAATTTTTAGTTCAAATTTAGATTGTATTCTAAAAAGGATGTTTTAATTTGATATTTTAATTTGGAATTAGAAATGAAAAATGTCCTTTTTTTTAGTTCGAGCGTTTGCATGGAAAATATTACGAAATTATGTTAGGATATAATGCAGTTTCATTCGGTTAGGGATATTTGTATAGAGGTTCGCTTACAAACAAAGCGACCGCTCTTAATTGTAATGTGTTGTTTTTGTTTACAGTGGGTGCGTGTATTTTTTAGTACATATGATCTATTCTTATTTAGTATATATGCAAATTTGTAGTTTCACTTGGAAACGATAAATTACTGAGATTTTTGTGATTTGCAAACCATACTGAGGTTTCTGTTGAAGGAGAGAGTTGTATCTCAGATGTAATTTGCGAATTGCAAGTTCAATTCTTATGAAATTTGACGTTTCAAGTTGGAATTACTGTATTAAAATAATTTTTGGTAGTAATATTTAAATTTTTTTTACTTTTTAATAACTGTTTAGAAAATTATTATTGTTTAAACCTTCAGTCGGAGTTAACTAGTGCATTTGAAACATTGACTCAAGTGTACACTCGGAAATGGAGCCTCCTAGATAGCCAGTAACGTTTTTGTGGCGTCTGTGTGCTCCTCCTCAAAGCAAGAGGGTTCATGATTGTCAGAGAATGGATGACATGAAGTTTCTGGGGTTCATTTTTGTCTTTTGTATTTGGAGGTATTGAGGTGATTTCTGACGATAGTTTGAACAATAATATTCTTAAATTATACTAACAGTTACTATGTATGGGCGCTTTTATATTTATACTGTACAATTTTGTTCGTTTTTGACTTTTTTTATCTTCGCTGTAACTGCCATAAGTGACCTTATTGGTAGCTAGATTTGATTAAATTTTTGCGAAATTTTTAGATATTTTTTTCCGTGAATTTGGCCAGAGCAAATGTGTAGTTAGTTTCGAAGTGAACTGTCGAGAAAATTCGATAAATTAAATATGAAATGATAAGCAGTACAGAAACACGTTTAGAATAAACTTTTTTTTCAAAATTGAAAGGCTCAGTTTGGGTCAACCAAGTTGAATCCGAGTTCCATCAAGTGAGTTTAGTCGACCGGATAGGTGATCGATCACCAATGAGAGAGAGAGAGAAGAAACCAGAATGCGCAGGACTTGGCGCAGGATGGTTTCGGAAGAGAAGAGAGAAGAGAGGAACCGAATGCGCAGGACTTGGCGCAGGACAGTTCCGGAAGAGAAGAGAAATTTACGTGTGCAGGGTCTTGGCACACGAAAGTTTCGATCGAAGATGGTCTACTGGTATTTTTCGGGCAGTAGCTGGTCACGTTGCTCGAATGCTTCGCTGAATATGTGTTGTAGCACTCGGTAGACAAGCCGCGCGAGCTTGAACGAGTACCTACGACTGTACTGTCCATACAGACATACAGTAGGTTCGTTGGGAAACGGCCTACGGCGGAGTCATCGTTTGATTGTTGCCAGTAGAAGAGTCTTTCAGCTGGACGTAGGAAGAGCAGCGTTCACCGACAAAAGTGGAGATGAGACAAGGCGAGTTTCTTCATCGACTTCTAGAATTGCAAATTCCGTCCAATTCCAGCGCGTGGTCCCGCTTTCAGATATCTCCCCCCCTGATCCTTTTAGAATTGGACGTCTCTTGTTTTTTTTTTCGCCATTGGAGAGAGAGCGGAACCATTATAGCGTGCTGCCCTGTTGCATGTTGATTGATGCAATCCCTTGCATTCTAGCGAAGTGAGTAGGAGAGCTGCGATTGAAAATTGAAATCCGTTGTCAGCGTGCGGAGTGTCATCTAAACAACGTCCAGCAAATAAATGTACTGATTATTATCTAATGAAATTATAAGTGAAAAGGGTCCGATTATTGCCCATATTTGTTGTGTTTTTCGTGAAATAGTATGTGCGCTCTTGGTCAGTATTTTATGTAAACTTTTTTTTTTTTTTTATGTTGCCCTGATAGTAACTGTATAACTATACAAATAATTGTTTCGAATGTAAAGCGATCGTTGATGAGAAATCGCGGGAATAGATTGTGAACTTGAGATTTGTGTAGCCACTGTAAGAAAATTTTCTGTTATTTTTTTTGGCATGTATAGATTAGTTACAGGTTGTAATTTAATTATTAGAGTGAAATGTTATTTTATGCAAATGTGAAAATTATAAAGTTTTCGGTTTTATAATATGATACAATATATGTATGGGAATTGTCATTCTATTATTTCTTGTCTATTTCTAAACTTTGAATTGTTAAAGAAAAAAAAAAAAAAAAAAAAATTGCAAAATATGTAAGTTTGTTGAATAAATTTATTGACATTGTTAAACGATATTAATAAGTTTTCTAATGGAAAAACTTATTTTCAAGGGGGTGATGCGAGTGTAGTAATGCTTAGTTAAGAATATTAAATTTTGTTTAATTAAATAAGATAATGTTTAATGTAAATCATTTACTAATAATTATGAAATTAATTGTTTAAAATGGGTAGGGTTGGTAATACTGAATAGGCCCAGAGAGTGGACTACCCTATAACGGTTTTCAGTCTTGAGGCGGACGCGATACGCGTTAGATTTAGAACCATGTGATCTTAAAGTCAAATTGTTTTGTGTTCCTCTCCGACCTAATTATTATATATAAATGTCATACTCGCATATCCCCTAATTAACTAAACCATTTTCGAAATTAATAAAACGTAATAAGTGTTAATAAAGAGTATTAATTACCTATCCCCCTTCCCCTTGTTTTAACGGTCTTTTAGAGTCAGAACTCGGCGTCGCTACCGGAAACTATACGAAGAAAGTGATAAATGAAGCAAAGAGCCGATAGAGAATAAATAGAGATAATAATAAAGTAGGAAGAAGCGTAAATAAATAATGAAGAAAAATAATAATAAAACGTAGTCACTACATAGGGTTGGGGTACTGTGGTGTTCAATCTTGAATTTTCAGCCTTATCTAAAAAGTTATATTAATTCTAATGATATTGATCAACATTTTACTGAATCAAAATCTTGATTTTGGCCTTATTAAGGAATTATATAATGTTAGTAATGTTTTCTCCCATTTGAACTCAGATGATCTACAATAAGTCCTCAGACTCTATTAGCTTTTCTAACCGCTTCGATGCATTGCTTACTCGGTTTTAAGAGTACCGGAAACAATAATACCTAAATCTTTCTCTTTCGTAACAGTCGTTAGTATCTTGTCGTGCATAGAATACTTTTTTCACATTGTTTTCACCGATATGCAACGTTTTACATTTATCTGCAGTACATTAATAATTAATTAAAATTCATTTGCAAAATTTCCGTCCACTCCAGTAATTTATTAATATCTTCTTGAATTTGCAAACTTTCTGCAGCTAATTTTATTCGTCCTCCGAGTTCGGTATCATCCGCAATTTTGAAATCATACTCTTAATTCCTACGTCGATGACATTGATATAAATAATAAAAAAGAAATGGCCCCAGAACTGATCCCTGAGGCACGCTGGTAGTTACACTTTTCCAGTTAGGCGTTTTGCCGTTAATGACCACTCTTTGTTTACGTTCACTAAGCCAATTTTTAATCCATTTCAGAACATAACTATCAATTCCGTGGGGATAAAGTTTAGCTAATAATCTCCTATGTGACACTTTATCAAAAGCCTTTTGAAAAGTGAAATATATAACATCTACTGTTTGATTCTCGTCATATATATTTGAAAGGTCATTAAAGAAATGGATCAGATTAGTAAAACAACGAAGTCGAAAGCCGTGTTAAGAATCTTTAATTAATTTATTAATTTCTAAGTGATTAACTATTTTGTCCCGAACGATCGTCTCCATAAGCTTACCAACTACTGAAATCAGACTAATGAGACGATAATTTTCCGGAAGCGATTTGTCCCCTTTTTTAAATATTGGCGTAATGTTTGCAAGTTTCCAATCCACAGAACTGCTCCAAACTGCAATGATTTATATGTATATATTACCTTCCTACTCTACTCTACTGGAAATTTCCTATTCCTTTATGGATCAATAATTATACAGTATATTAATAATAATAATAATAATAGTAATAATAATAATAATATAATATTAACGTGAATAGAACGAAAGCTAGTTACTTTCGCACTGGTCCATGTTCGGTTGCCAAATATTACAGTGAGGCTAGCCGAGGTGCCAATGTTCGGGCCCGGTTTGACCGTAAGGGTAGCAAGCTACCACCTTTATTGCGCGCGCCGATATCCGCACACCACCACATCGTGCCGTACTAAGAAGGGCCTCGTTCTTATAGGGTTACTGTGAGTAACAAAGAGTAACACTCCAGCTCAGTGGGGAAGTAAGTTTGAGTGGAAAAATGTTTGAGTCACGAAACAGTGTGCGTAAGCAATTGGGCATGAGCGAGGTTGTGAGTGATAATTGACAAATGTAGTGGGATATTTTTTGTGAGGTAACACTTGTGTGGTACCATGGAACAATAAAAAAGTTATATAAGAGAATATAGAAACATTTTTACTCTCAGAAAAATATATGTTGATCCTGATCAGGAAAGGTTACGCTAGGTTAGGTTAGATAAGGTTTGGTTAGGTTACGTTAGGCTAGATAGGCGAGTACATCACTATTTAATAACTCAACAGAAAACACCTATTGAGCCCTCAGTCGGGTTCGAAACTCTTATCATGCCCTTCTTGGTTCGATGGCACTGAGGTTAGGTTAAATTAAGTTTGGTTAATCAGATTCTTAGATATATTAAATTAAAAACGTTGGTACCTCGCTTATGTGGAGATGTGCACGTGTGTGTGTGTGTGTGTGTGTGTGTGTGCGCGTTTTTCCAGCCAGAACTAGATCCATTATCAGTTCCACTCGGATTTGAATACTTTCATAGTTTTGGCAAAAGCTTGTTTCCCAAATATATGGCTTTATTCTTTCTTTTTTTTCAGCAATTTGTATGAATTTTACGTGTAAATTTTATATATATATACATATATATATATATATATATATATATATATATATATATATATATATATATATATATATATGGTGCAACGAAAGTTCTTTCTCATTGGGAAGTAAGATATAACAGAATTGAACGAGAGAATAGTTGTAACTATATATACAAACAATACAATTAACTTACCATTAATCCAGTACATGCTCAAACTGCCATTCTGTGTAGACGTTGATACATTTCTACTCATCTTTGTAAGCTGTCGGTTACGTTTTGAAGTGTTTCTGCACTAATTCTGTTCCATTGATCTGTAATTTTTTCTTTTAACTGCTGAATCGTTCGAGTTCTTGACTCATAAACAAAAGACTTTAAGTGGGCCAACAAGAAGTCAAGTGGAGTCAAATCAGGGCTTCATGGCGACCATTCCACACAACCTAGGCGTCCTATCCATCTGCCATGAAGATTCTCATCTAACCACTGTCTCACTGAACGAGCAAAATGCACTATCTTGTTGAAACCAGAACTTTCGTCTAGCATCCAAACACATTTCGTCACTGTACTTTTACAAAATTCCCTGCAGAATGTTGTTCAAGTAAGAATCCCCGTTCATGGTTTCATCAAAAAGTAGGGTCCTATCATCGTCCCTCTTAAATTCCTGCCCACACGGTAATCCTAGGATCAACTTGCGAATGTGCAGCTTCAACCCAGTGCGGATTTTCGTCGTTCCAGTAACGATAATTGTGGCGATACAACTCATCACCATCAATTCTGTTATATATTTTTGTCTATGAGAACGGACTTTTGTTATATCCTGTAGTGAAGAATGTGAGACGAGTGAGATAGTTAAATGCTGGTTGTAATTTCCTTAGATTTATTTTAATTAGAAGTTTGTAAAATTAATATAAATCTAAGGGATTTCCAACATTTTAAAATCGACGTAACGCTTTTTTGCCACCATCCTTTTTGAAGAGAAGATGTACAAACTAGCCAAAGCCATAGGGAGGGTAATATGATGTTCAAAGTTGAATTTTGAGCCTTATCTAAAACGTTATATTAATTCTAATGATATTCGTTGACATTTTTACTGAATCAAAATCTTGATTTTGGCCTTTAACATTATCGTTAAATAATATGCAGCCTCCCTGGATTGCAAATTGGATAGCAGGAAAACCCGCATTATCGCGAAAGTAATTAGCAATTAACGAACTGCGAATTTATAACCTCGCGCACCATTCAAAAGAGCTCCGCGTACCATCGACGGCATGTGTACTGCGGGTTGGAAATCGTTCGTCCAGAAGACCTGAATCTTTCACTCGGGCTTTCGCGCGCGTTTCCGCAGAAATTCTTCCGTCGGAGGCGAATAAAGGAATTTACAGAATATATAACCGTTGGTTAACTTCCGCCCGAATTGTTCATTCTGACGAAGGTCAAGAATTTCAATCCACCTTAGACCTACAGTTTAACGTGGAATCCGAACCACGCCCCACCAGCAGCCCAGCGTCTTAACCACTAGGCACCCAGGGTACCCATTTATCTACCAACCACTTCTTTATTGTTTGGAAGGATGAACAGCTGGGTTTTGCTGCGCGCCGGCTGCCGTTACCGGGTCTCGATCCAGGGGCCGATGGATTCGTAGTCAGCGACGCTAACCACTACACCACCGAGGCGCATATACATATATATATATATATATATATAAAGCAATAGAAAGCAAATTATTGATGAAAATGAGTCGAGTTTTGAACGTTAGTCTCGAAGTATTATAAGCTTATGTCTCTTCCTTAACTCAACGAGTACTCCCGGAGCCCCAAAATAGCAACAGTGGGTTTTGATACTTCGTGAAGCGTGCTCAAATCCTTGCTGATCCCCGCTATTTTCAGTAAAATGCCTTCTCTGGTTTTCCATCTTAGAAAGTGCGAGCATTCCACAGAAAGACATTTATAATATATATATATATATATATATGTGTGTGTGTGTGTGTGTGTGTGTGTGTGTGTGTGTGTGTGTGTATATATGTAAGTATAACGCCTGCATATTTCGCATGCCCATGTATACCTGTACATTTATGTTGCTGCTTTTAACCGCTCAACATAAATCACCATTAATAACAGCTTCCAATAATATTTACCTTTAACAGAAAACAGCTTGGAAAGATTTACCTTTTGGAAACTTTTATTTATTAGATTTTTACCGCCATTCTTCTCTGTGAAAGGAAGTGTCAACTCTGTATTAGCATACACCGCTGGATAAAATATGGAACCGGATACACAGGCCGGATCTCGTAACGAATGAAATTCGTATTTATATTATAAGAGACCACGCTATCGGATTTTGGGCTTGTATTTATTACCCGAGTTTCATTTCTCCTGTTTGCATGTTTGTCTCTCTAATGTATTGCCCATATTCTGTGTGTGTGTATATATATATATATATATATATATATATATATATGATAAAAATAACCACGAAAGAAAAAAGAAACACAGAATGGTGCCCAAGCGCTTTTGTCTAATGACATCCTCAGGAACATTAGACAAAAGCGCTTGAGCACCATTTTGTGTTTCCATTTTCCTTCGTAGTTATTTTCATCATAAATATTATTCACGTGTTACTTTCGTAAAATAATTTTCATATACACACTTATCCTTATTATGTGAACTGTCATTGTATTAATAATATTTGTCATAGGGACTATAGTCTGCCAATAAACCTTTTCATTTTCATATATATATATAATATATATGTCCAGTTTATCTTCGTTTGCGGAATAATATTACATGCATTTTAATTCATATATATTAACCTAAAACAACCTATTAACAATAACTAAATGCTTTACATATAAAAACTCGCACGTTTTGGTTTTACAGTATACGTGGGATTCAAACCACCTTCTCTGAGGAATATAACTTTTGAAAGCCAGAACGTTATCCACTCAGCCATGTGACCAGTTGATGGAAAAAGGATATTAGGATAATATGTAATTTAGACTGACGGAAAGTTCCCATTGTGAGGTGATGTAAAGTTACAGATTCAGGAACAATATTGGTTTTAAAAGTCACTCAGAAACAAATACAATCAAGTTACACTCTGTCATACTTTAAGAATTCTAAAGACCTTATTCACTGTGACGTAATTTTTACAGTATAATTAATTTTTGAAGTATGAATCCTTTCAGTGCAAAATATAAAAAAAGTTTTTTTAAGGAATTAAAAAGCTTAAGGAGTTGCGTCAGTTTTTGTAAACACGATTATGGTCTAAACTAGGGATTCCCAAACTCTTTAGATCGACGTACCACGTTTTGCCACCATGTTTTTCTAAATATCGAACCTAAGGAAGTAAGGAAGGTGCACGTATTACCTAATCAAAACCATAGGGAGGGGATTGTGGTGTTTAACCTTGAATTTTCAGTCTTATCTGTAAAGTTATATTTATTCTAATGTTGCTCATCTACATTTGTATTGAATCAAAATCTTGATTTTGGGCCTTGCACGTCATCGTTAAATAATTCGAAATTCAGCTGGATGGCAAATTGAATAGCATGCAAACTCTTAATCGAAAAGTTACTGGTTGCTCATTTACAACCAATATTACTTTTGCAAATATTATCATGAAAGTAATTATCAATTAGATGCGCGTTCATAACCCTCTTGCGTACCAACTAAAGAGCTCCGCGTACCATCGCTGGTAAGCGTATCATAGATGGGGAATCGCTTGTCTAAACTAATGAATATATATATATATATATATATATAATATTTAGGAGAAATCCAATGACAAGGAGAAATGTAAATGCCATGAAAAGTCTTCTTTAATGCGCAACGTTTCGAGCAATACGCTCATCTTCAGGCTGTTTAATAACAATGTGAAATTAAAATCAATATTGAATGAAAAACAAAACAGAAAATTTCTATAACCTATTCGTAAAGACAAATTTTAAAAACTGAGAAAAGAGGGTTAAATTCTAAGTTATACAGATTTACATATAAAAATTAAGAAGTTATATGTATTTAAAAATAACTTCTTAATTTTTATATGTAAATCTGTATAACTTAGAATTTAACCCTCTTTTCTCAGTTTTTAAAATTTGTCTTTACGAATAGGTTATAGAAATTTTCTGTTTTGTTTTTTCATTCAATATTGATTTTAATTTCACATTGTTATTAAACAGCCTGAAGATGAGCGTATTGCTCGAAACGTTGCGCATTAAAGAAGACTTTTCATGGCATTTACATTTCTCCTTGTCATTGGATTTCTCCTAAATATTAAATTGAAGCTCTGTAGAAGCAACCCGCATGATTATATATATATATATATATATATATATATATATATAGAGAGAGAGAGAGAGAGAGAGAGAGAGAGAGAGAGAGAGAGAAAGAGAGCGGGAAAGAAAGAGAGGGGAGAAAAAGAGAAAAGGGAGAAAGAGAGAGAAAGAGAGAGAGAGAGAGAGAGAGAGAGAGAGAGAGAGAGAGAGAGTTACGTCTGAATCGCTTTCTCTAAACATTTGAAATTCGTGATCCGAAAATTTTTGGATAAAAGAAATGAAACCTAAAAAAACAAAAAAAATAAAATTGTAATGAAACGTTCATCATTTCAGCCCTCAACCATTCACCTACACTCTTAGATCCTCCTCACACGCCCCCGCCCCCAATCTTTTGAAAGAGTCTGATGAGAAAAATTGGTTGGGTCTTCCTTAAATGTGAATTGGCATGAAATAACTGAAAAGTATATTTCTTCAGACGCAGAAATGGTCGCAGAAAGGGAAAACTAAAATATTGCTTAACCCTTTAACGCCAGAATTGTTTGTAGGGTTAAGTTAAGAATGTATGTATTTGAAAGGTTACCAATATGTATCAGTTGTCCTTTTAGTGTTATTAACAAAGGACTCTTCTCAAATCTTTTTAAAGCGTGTCTCAAAAGAGCATTACGGTATTTGAATTTTTACAGTTTTAAAACTGTGTTGGCGCTGGTCTTTCAGTGTTTTAGAGTCTCTTAAAATCTGCATACTTTTTCTTGCATTCCTACATGGTATGCATTGCGCAGTAACTTGCAAATTCCTCTCTTGACATTTTTAAAATTATGAGAAGAAAATTGGTCAAGAATTATATAAATGTCGACACACACACACACACACGAAGAAATGTTGGTTCTTCGCTCATATAAATGAAATTCATTGCTTCCGAAGGTCAATGAGGAAAAACACAAACATTTTTCAAAAACATTCACAACACATTAAACTATGTAAGTTTTCTCTCCCTCTTCACAATGACCCTTCCTTCTTCCGATCGACCAACCAAAAAACCATCCAAACTGCCATTTAAAAGCTTCAAGATTTTTTTTGTTGGTTTTAACTGAATAAAGATGTGTTTGGCTGTTGTTGTTGTTCTTCTTCTTGTTCTTGTTTTTGTTGTTGTTGTTGTTTAGAAAAAATAAGAAAGAGAAAGATGTTCTGAGGTGCTCTTTTTGGAGTCATGCCTTCCAGGCGTACGATGTTTGCTCATTTTAAAAGAATCTGAAAATGGGAGTATCTTTAAAATTAATTTCTATTATATATATATATATATATATATATATATATATATATATATATATATATATATATATATATATATATATATATATATATATATACACACGTTAAGGAAAAAATAAACGAAATTTTTTAATACTTTTCAACTTCGAAATAGAAAAGAAGTTGTGAAATGAGAAAACTGTACAATAAAGAATAGATATTTTTTTCAATAAAGAAAACTAAAAAAAAAAGACATTTTAAGGTCAAAACTATTTCTTTTTTTATTTTAAAAGCGCTGCTTTTTATTTTTAAATATTTTTAGTTTTTGTTTTTCTTATTTACATTAACTTTCTTTGAGTCGAAGTTTTTTCTATGTAAGTTTCTTTTGTTTTAGTTATCTCAAATATATTTATTTATTTATATTTTTACTTCTCCTTTTCTTTGTCAATTATTTTTGTTTTTGTTTCCCTTTGAAAATGATACGAGCACGTCTAAATGGACTTCTTCATTAATTAAAACTTATGTTTTAAAAGAATATTTTCTTGTAAGTAATTTGAAGTGTGAATAACTTCTTTCGCCCTTATAAAAAAGTAAAATGTAGTATCTGTATATAATAGTTAATGGCAGTTATTATATACAGGGTGTCCCAAAAAAAACTATATACTCTTTATAGCATCATATATTTTATAATTTAAAAAAAACAACAACAATATATTGTTATAGCAATTGCCAATGAAAGGTAAATTAGTAATCTAAGTAATCAAAATGTTATAGCGAGTTGTTTGCATATAAAATTTAATTAACTACGCCAAGTGCTCAAAATGTTCTCCGGCGGCATGAATGCACTTTTGAATGCGTCGACTAACTGATTCGCAGACATGGACTAATGTGGATGCTGTGATGGTCCCGCACTTTTCCCTAATTGCATCCTTAAGGTGTTCGAGTGTTGCAGGTCTTGTACCATAAGCTGCATCCTTCAGGTAGCCCCACAAGTAAAATCAAGTGGAGTCAAGTCCGGTGAACGTGGAGGATACTCAACGCTTCCTCTTCGTCCTATCCAACGGTTAGGCAACGTTTCATCGAGGTACCTTCTGACATCACAATGATAATGAGGGGGGGGCTCCATCTTGTTGAAAGTAAAAGTCGTCGTTTCCAAACAACTTCCGAACTGCAGGTATAATTTCTGTCCGCAGCATGTTGACATATGCGGCACCGGTAACTGTCCCATCAAAGAAAAATGGTCCAACCAAACCCCTGGATGATAAACCACACCATGCCGTTAATCCTGGTAAATTACCATGTTTATCCACATAAACGTGTCGATTATCAAGTGACCAGTACCTGCAGTTGTGTCGATTTACTGTGCCATTCAGCTTGAAGGTAGCTTCATCAGATCACACGATTTGTTGTATTGAAAGTGCATTCATGCCGCCGGAGAACATTTTGAGCACTTGGCGTAGTTAATTAAATTTTATATGCAAACAACTCGCTATAACATTTTGATCACTTAGATTACTAATTTACCTTTCATTGGCAATTGCTATAACAATATATTGTTTGGTCTTTTTTTAAATTATAAAATATATGATGGTACAAAGAGTATATAGTTTTTTTTGGGACACCCTGTGTATATATATTTTTTTTTTGGCGTCGTCTCCCAGTTTCATTCGGTGAGATGTAATCAATCATATTTGAATGGTTTACATTTTTCAAAAAGGGACATACGCGTTTTTCTTATTAACAGTAAATGAATGATTAAAAAACTTTGCTTCCAATTAATATCAGTTCTTAATTAACATCTAAATGACACTAATTGACCTTAATAGGAAATCATGAGTCAGAAATGAATTTCTTGTTGGGTCTGTGGGACCCGTGAATTCCTACCTACCGTGAATTTCTACCTAGAGTTAATTTTTTTTCTGTATGAATAAGTTAAATTATTAAATTGGTTTTATAAATATCAACAGTCTTTTAATTTAACCTAATCTATTATATATAGTAATAACGTAATCTAACACAACCTTACCTAACGTAACCTACCTTCACCCATCTAACCTAAACGAATGTGATGATAATTTTAACCTGTTCATAATTTCGCATGTTTCTCACTCGTTCGAAATTTACAATTGACTCCATTTCAGATAAAACAACACTACTTAAATGTTTACAAAGACCAAATTTAGTTACATTTTAGTTAACAATGTGTAGTTGAGGATAATTTTCGGAGAAAACAAAAATAAAAATACCATTGGTACAGAAATAGCCTGTGCCGTACCCTCGCTTTTTCATTTATTGGAAAGTAAATTACAACTTGTACATAAAATTTTCCATAAATTTATCAGAAAATAAAGCTGTAGTTTCTTTCAGCCTTCTGAATATATAAACCCTTCCTTGCATGTTTGTTTTGATTAATAAAAAATAGATAATTCTTAAGCTATATAATTTATAGCGAATTTTCTCCTAAACCCCGAATACCAAAGCTATCATTCAAACACCTTTTCATTGGCCAGCTCCACAACTGAAAATTCTACAGAGAAATCTATGAAATTATTATTTTATTTACTTATATATAGAGCGATATACAAATATAGTATTATTATTATTGCTATACTTTCTAGTATAAAAAATCAAACGTGTTGGTATTAGTGATGTAGCGGATGTCATTTTTTTCACATCCGCGGATGCGGATGCGGATGAGGATGTTTGATTTCAACATCCGCGGATGCGGATGCGGATGTCTACATTTTCGTTATTTTTTAGGATATATTCGAGATTTGTTGTGTTTAACGTATATAATAAGTTATTATATAGAGAGAGCTGTAGCTATAATGTAGTATAATTGATTAATTGTATAATAATTGCTGTACTTTTCTCTGAACATATAAAATAATATCAAGCATCTAACTAATATAGAAATCAATTAGTGAATTCGTCTGCAAATAAATTCATTATATTTTGTTGAGTTTCAGCCACAATTAGAAACCATAATTGTGTTACCAGGATGCGGGACGTGAACCCAACTCAAGTGCACCCCACCGACCTCTTTCCCAACCTCCACCCTTATAGAAAGAGATCTTTAATTAGCTTGATAACTATTTATATTAAGTTTAAAGTTTTATTAGGCATATTTATAAATGAGTAATTAAAATAAAGTAAACTAAGATGTTCATCGTTTAATGTTCAAACTTAATTATAGGAAGGTTATGCTTAAGGAACATTTTTTTCTGCCTTTTCTGCTGCCAGTCTTTTTCTCTTTTCATCATATATTAATCCAGCACTGCTAAATAATCTCTTGCTTGGTACGTTTGTTGGAGGACAGGCTAAATGTTTCCTTGCAAGTTTACTCAAGTATGGATAGATATTCTGCGTATTTTTCCACCAACTAATAGGATTGTCACATGCAGCCAGGCGTTTTCTTGGTGATAGCTCTCGATCATTTTTACTACATCTTTTGACATCGCGTAGGTCTCGTCATTGCTGCTTGACTCAAGAAACTGAGAGACAGATTCTGTGATAGATTTGCTTGTTGAAGGTGTTGGTTCTGTCACTGAAACTTTATTCTTTTGGTGGGTGGCGAAGCGACAGATTCAAGAGATTGAAGCTCTTCAACTGCTTTGCCAAGTGATGATTTAACTCGTTCTAATGTACTAGGTGAAAATAACTTAGCTTTGTAACGTGGATCTAAGTAGGTTGCAAGAGAGTAACTTCATACAAGAACAGCCTCTCGTCTTGTCGCTTGCATCACTTTTGCGCACAATGAATTAGTTCTATTAATATAGTAGAATTTGATAATTTCCGCTTATTAATGACATTTTATCTCAACGGTCCACATCCGCACGACATCCGCAGTCCAAAGTGCGGATGCGGGTGCGGATGCGGATGCGAGAAAATGTGCGGATGTTCCGCGGATGCGGATGCGGATGCGGATGTGACCTACATCACTAGTTGGTATACAGTTTTAGTAAAACTTGGCAACACTGCTCTGGAAATTAAAAGTTTTTTATTTTATTTTTCGTTACCGCTGTTGCAAAGATATAAAATAACAAACGAAGTTTACGTGAAAGCTTAAAATAGAGAATAATTATAATATAATTATAATATAACAGAAAAAATTATTTAAAATGTTTCATGCTAAAACAGAATCATTAAAAATTATACAATATATATACACAAACCAATATACATCACGGTACTAGAATACAAACCTATATATATTACCCGACCTGAATTAATTAATTCCTAATTTTTTCTCGGTGGTCAGTGAAGAATGCATGAAATTTTAAAAAGTTTCGATAATGTTTGAAGTAGTTACCTTTCATTTGACATGTCTGCAGAGATAATTACATATAACACTGGTATGCATATGAAATTTTTTTGTCTGCTGTGAGGGTTTTTTCAACTCATACCTATTATATAATTCGACCATGCTGAATTCGAAAATGACATTGGTTTTCCTCAATCAGGTCAGGTTTTTTCTCTATTGGCCATTTATTATAAGTCCAATTTTATCCCCAAATTTATTGATTTTTTTAGCTTAAACACTGTAGATACGAGTAATATTATAAGAACACTCGTGAAAAATGAAAACATTGTGTGAATAAATACTTTTATTCATACAATGAATATGGAAAAAAGTTTATTGAGGAAGGAATGAAGTTTTTTGGCTTTCCGTCTGTGTTTTTCTTCGGGCACGTCTCGCTTCAAACACCAGCAATAGTCCGCCAGCATATTGATATCCCAGTTTCCCTGGTACCTCTTCCATTATTTTGATATCTTGGTGAAATCGTTCACCCTGTTCCTCACTATAATCCCAGCAATTTTCAGGAAAATAGTCCAAGTGGGACCACAAAAAGTGCATTTTTATGGACATGCGCGACCCATGAGCTTTGAAAGCTTCCATCAAGTTTTCGACAACGGACTCGTATTCTGGACTTCTACGCTTGCCAAGAAAATCAGTGACAACTGATTTGAATGCCTGCCAGGCATTCTTCTCAGTTGGAGTCATTGCGTTTTCGAACTGAGTATCCTTGATCAAAGTTCGAATTTGAGGACCATCAAAAACCCCAGCATTTAGTTTAGCATCAGATATATGAGGAAATTTACTCTCGAGATATCAGAATGCTGAACCCTCCTTATTCATTGATTTGATGAAATTTTTCATCAAGCCCAGCTTAATATGAAGTGGTGGGAGCAAAATTTTTGTTGGTGGTACAAGGGGCACAGAAACGACATTATGCGACCCAGGTTCAAAATTCTCTCTGGATGCCCATTCACGCTGTGCATAGTGCTTCTCATCCGCTCGGCTATCCCATTTGCAGAGGAAACATGGGTATTTCGTGTATCCCCCTTGCATTCCCAATACAAATGCCACAATCTGAAAAAAAATAAAATATTTAAAGAATTTAGAGAATTTGTTCTATCAGATAAAAAAATCTATGCATTGGACTGTATCACTTCTGTGGGGAAGTTAAGTGTTCTTATACGCTCTCAAATAACCTTTGGAAAAACAACATAGTCAATAGCAATAGTTTACTTATGATATTAGTATTACCTTCAAATCTCCACAGATCCTCCAGTTATGTTGGTCGTATACGAGAGCATCCAGTAAAATTTTCATGTTATCGTAGCTCTCAGTAAGTTGTACGGAATGTGCTACAGGGACTGATGCACCCCTATTCCCAATGTTGAGAAGTACTGCTTTCAAACTTCGTTTAGACGAGTCTATAAATAGCCTCCATTCTGATGCGTTATATAGCAGGCCCAAGGATTCGATTAGCCCCTCAACATTGCAGCAGTACACTAAGGAAGAGGTATTTTCGTGCACTGCAAAAAACTTGCGGAATTCTTCCTCTCGTTTCCTATACCAGGAGAATGTTGTTCCCGGAGCCAGCAAGTTGTCCTCTCGAAGTCGTGAGCCCAAGATCTCGGCAGCTAATTTGGAAAGTCCTAAATCCCTGGTAAGATCATTAAGTTTGGCCTGGTTGAGAGGCCTCGGCTCATTTGAAGCGGTATTTTGAGGTATATACGACTGGGACTGGTCATTGGCATTGGTCATTGATTCATCATCAGAATCATCGAAGTCCAGGGTTTGAGGTGGGTCGGGTATTGGAATTCCAGGACCATGGGGTACAGGTCTCATAGCAGAAGGAATGTCAGGGTATAAAACAATGTGTTTATTCTTCTTGTTAACTCCTGAAAATAGAAACACAGAAACATGGATATAAAACTTGCATATGAAATAGAAGAAGCATTCAGACAGTGGCGGCTCGTGAGGGAAGGCTGCGGTCTGTAAGATATGAAATAGGTCGATGGAGTCTGTATATTTTCTTTCTTTTTCATTCATATTGTCCCTTCGGGGACAATATGAATGAAAAAGAAAGAAAATATACAATCATTGTATATGTAAATGTAACTTGTATAACAATATGTATGTGTAAATGTATTTTCTATAACAATATGTATATGTAAATGTATGATTACCATTATGGTGAATATTATGCTATATATGGTGAATATTACATTATGGTGAATATTATGTCAAGTTTCATACGAGGATTTCAAAATATTTAAGAAAAATAAATTTATAAGCCCACCTTGGAGGTTTGTCATGCAGAAATAGCAATCTGCCACGTGATCCTTTCCTTCTCTCCAAATCATGGGAATTCCAAAAGGCAAAGATTTCGCTCTGCCTTTGCTCCATCTTCTCAAATTTTCAATGCACGTCTTGCAGCACATATGAGGGGCGAAATTTTTGTCCTGGTCCCCTAGCTTAATTCCAAAGTATGCTCTATACATTGTCTTCACAAATTTAGTGATTTGGGACTGGTTATTTGGCATGGTAACCGTCCCACATATGTAGCAGAATCTATTGGGATCATTTTTACACGCTCTATTCATTATGAAATATTTTATCTATATGCCTGAAAAGTAAAAAAGATATTATACAAGTGAAAAAAGTGATGATAGATGTTACTGTTCCAATTCCGCTTTGACAAAATCACGAAAAATTCTATTTTACTTATGAGGCCATAGCCGGATAACCTGAGCTGATTGAGAAAAACGGATTGCAGATTCGAAATCAACAGGAAAAACTCTATAAGAATCACTTACAAAACCCTTGACAGCAAAATTGATGCATACCAGTGTAATCAATACAGTTTTGAAAATAAGTACAG
>JAJOZX010003808.1:462500-467500 GCA_023014485.1 Bathynomus jamesi
CAATTAAATAGGGATTCATTATAATGACAAGGCTTTTACATTCATACATACATACAAACATATATATATATATATATATATATATATATATATATATATATATATATATATATATAATAAGCAAAACAACCACAGGGAAAAGAAAAAGGAAACACGAAATCCGAGCGCATTCGTGATATATTCACATCTTCATGGACAAGAAAGAAATGTGAATATACCACGAAAGCGCTCGGATTTCGTGTTTCCTTATCCTTTTCCCTGTGGTTGTTTGCTTATATATATATATATATATATAATCCGTGTCTCATCTACCATGTGAGCAGTCCAGCATGCTCTCAAACACACAATTCTCTCTCTATTCCTCAGTACATACACATGCATCTTACACGCAACATAATCTTTTCAAAATAAAAAAAAAATGGCATCAACTCCAAGAGCCCCGGAGTCCCCTTGGGAGGGGACCATAAATGTCCCCACTTCTGGCTTCCCCACTGCCGATACTGAGAACGCAGACCCGGGCAGCGGGGATGGATCTGCTACCGCCCATTCGAGATGTTCTGAACCTCTGTCTGATTCACTTTTCATAAATTTCTGCAACATTCGTGGCCTTTTCTCAAATGTTCAATCTGTTGATCACCACCTCTCCTCCTCTAACCCTCATCTTCTTTTCCTCACTGAAAATCAGGTGTCTGGGACGACTGACAGCAGCCCCTTTTCTGTACCCTCTTACTTTCTCTATACTCAACTTCACTCCAAAGGTGGATGTTGCGTGTATGTACGCAATGACCTAACTTGTTCTTGTATTCCCGAACTCGAATCTTCCGAATTCTATAACCTCTGGCTACGAATTACTGTACATGCCAATCTCAAACTAAATACATCTGCGCTGTTTACCCTTCTCCTCATTTTATTGACTATCCAAAATTCTTTGACTACCTCACTTCCAAAGTGGAATACATTCTTTCCCGCTCTCCCTTTGCTGAAATCTCTATTTTATGAGATTTCAATATTCACCACCACACCACCTTTGGCTTTCATCCCATTTCACTGACATCCCTCTTGAACTAGCTTACAACTTTTCTATCCTAAATGACCTAGAGCAGATTGTACAGCACTCTACTCGTATCCCCGATCGCCTTGGAGCTAGGCCCAGCATTCTGGATTTATTTCTTACTTCTCATCCTTCTTCTTACTCTGTGAAACTTTTCTCTCCGTTGGGCTGCTCCGATCACAATCTTATATCTGTTTCCTGTCCTATCGCTCCAATTCGGCCTTTGGATCCTCCCAAGAGGAGACGCCTTTGGCCCTTACAATTCAATCCTGGACGATTCCGGTGCTGTTCCTCCATCTCCTCCCTCCTCTGACTTTATTATGTGTGAAATTAGAATCTCTTCTAAAGATGTTTTTTCTGTCCTATCTGGGCTCAACTCTAAGAAGGCGTATGGTCCTGATGGTGTTCCTCCTGTTGTTCTTAGGAACTTTGCTTCTGTGCTGATACCCTGCCTAGGTAAACTCTCGTCTTTGTCTACCATCTGGTACTTTCCCTTCTTGCTGGAAGTTCGCTTTCATTCAGCCTGTCCCAAAGAAGAGTGACCACTCTCAACCCTCCAATTGCTTTGATTTCTTGCCTTTTTAAAGTTTTTGAATCTATCCTTAAATGGAAGACTCTTAAACACCTTTCTTCTCACAATCTTCTTTCAGACCTTCAGTATGGATTCCGCAAGGGATGCTCTACTGGTGATCTTCTTGCATATCTCTCTGACTCTTGGTCATCCTCGTTTCGGGATTTCGGTGAAACTTTTGCTATTGCGCTAGACATATCAAAAGTTTTTGATAGAGTGTAGCAAAATCTTTAATTTCTAAACTGCCCTCCTTCGGTTTCTATCCTTCTATCTGTGCCTTCATCTCTAATTTCCTTTCTGGTCGATCTATAGCTGCGGTTGTCGATGGCCACTGTTCTTCTCCTAAAGTTATTAACAGTGGTGTCCCTCAGGGTTCTCTCCTGTCCCCCACCCACTCTTTTCCTTTTATTTATTAATGATCTTTTAATTCGCACTTCCTGTCCTATTCACTCCTTTGCCTCTGATTCCACTCTTCACTTCTCCACCCGCTTCACAAAGCGTCCCTCATTGCAGTCGCTTCATGATTCCCGTAGGACGGCTATGGGACACCTGACCTCTGATCTTTCTGCTATATTTGATTGGGGCAAAGAAAACTTGTGGCTTTCAATACCTCAAAAACTCAGTTCCTCCATCTGTCTACTCGTCACAATCTTCCACACGACTATCCCCTTACCTTCAACAACACACAACTCAATCCTTCCTCTTCTCTTATCATTCTTGGCGTTTCCTTTTCTTGTGATCTTTCCTGGAAAGATCACATATTCTCTTTTTCTAAAACAGTTTCTAAGAGGTTAGGTGTGCCGTACTGCCTCCACGGTTTCTTCACCCCCCTCAGTCGCTGTCTCTGTACAGGAGTCTTGTTCGCCACTGTATGGAGTATGCTTCTCATGTGTAGGGTGGTTCAACCCACACAGCAGTACTTGACCGGGTGGAATCAAAGGGTTTTTGTCTCATCACTTCCCCGCCTCTTACTGATTGTCTTTAATCTCTCTTTCTTCGCCGCAATGTTGCTTCACTCTCTTTTTACTATCGCTATCATAACAGACATTGCTCTTCTGAACTCTCTAACTGCATGCCTCCTCCTTTAATCTCTTTTGGACCACTGGGTCGAATTTGTACCGTTTCCAATACACGCACTCATAACCTAACCCTACAAAAACTTCATTCGTTAAGAGGTTAAGGAGAGCACGCAGTACTAAACTTCCTACACTTTCTCATTCATATTCTGTCCAACTATCTAATGCAAGGGTTAATCGGTATTTTCAGTCTTTCATCTACTCAACCGGTGAACTGTGGAACAATCTTCCTCAATCCATCTTTCCTCCTGTCTATGACTTCCCATCTTTCAAACGTAGAGTGTCTAGGCAATCTCGAAACCCCGGACCTTGATTTTGGCTTTCTTCTTCGTCTATGGGAGGGGCGCTTTTGCGGACATTTGCCCTTGGCAACTCCTTCCTGCATAATATATATATATATGGCTATATACTGGGAAATTAACCAAGTTTTCTATACAAATATCCGAATGAAAGTTAGGCCCAATATTCCTGAATAAATCAGAACTTTGTAAATCATCAAAGGATAGCGTAGGAAGATACGATATCTATTCGAAATCTCTTTCTACATCCTTTCGTTTGATGCTCAATTAACATCCAAACAATTGAGTCGAGTTTGTGAAAAGCGAAAGATGAGAAGTTTATAAATAACTTAATTGATCAATTAATTATAAAATACGTTTAACTATACTTGCATGCGTAGATTTGATTTCTTAATTCCCTTCACCTCTTCTCTGTCTGTCTGTCTGTCTCTCTCTCTCTCTCTCTCTCTCTCTCTCTCTCTCTCTCTCTATCAACTTTAATAGACGAGTGCGTAGATGCTACTTGTCTGAAAAAAACCCTTTACTTTCAATACTTTCCCTGATTTTAAAATCTTGAGGATAAGTGTGATAGTTTCGCTCTGAAACGAAATATAAACAAAATTATTGTTAAGAATGATAAAAAAAACATATAAAAACCCAACCTGGATATAACTTGAATCTAGCACTTACAAGTTGTCACTAATCCTAAGAAACGAGAAGGGCAAAACTTTGAAAATTCTTTAAGCCGAATATTGAAAAACACAAAAACACAGAAAAAAAAAATAGCTTCACCAAACAAAAAAAAAAAAAAAAAAAAAAAATATTACAAAACTTTTTCACAAATAATTTGGAGCCAGAAATGACCTGTCACGAATAAGTGAAATTATCTAAGATTCCTTTTCCGCTAACTAAAAAACTTTGTCAATTTCTGGTGCCTTGAGGATAAGATATGGCAAATAAATGTACTTCCTTGCATTTACGACTTCGACAGGTACCATATATATATATATATATATATATATATATATATATATATATATATATATATATAGAGAGAGAGAGAGAGAGAGAGAGAGAGAGAGAGAGAGAGAGAGAGAGAGAGAGAGAGAATAAGTGGAATTGTATTTGCTGTTATATGTAAATAATGTACTGATTGATATAAAAATGCAGCGCGGAAAGGCATAAAATTTTAATTAAAATTTTAATTCCATACCAGTAATCATTATTATTGACATATATACAGTATATATATATATATATATATATATATATATATATATATATATATATACAAACACACACACACACACACACACACACACACACACACACACACACACACACACGAGGTCTGTTCAAAAATTATCCGGACAAGGTGTTTATTTTTAGAACAAGGTCACGCTTGGAGTTGTGACTGTGCTAAACATATCGCTACATGTCGAGACAAGTTGACTTATAGGGTTGCACTTCGTTGTGTAGCGCCAGTCCACTGTGGTGAGCCGATAAAGTTAAACGTGTTTTGTTTCGCGGCGATTTCTTACGATGTCGGAGAGTACCGAGCAAAGTGTTTGTATTAAATTTTGTTTTAAAATTGGGAAAACGGCCAGTGAAACTTTTAATTTACTCAAAATAGCATACGGTGATGCTGAGATGGGCGTACGCAAGTTTTTGATTGGTTCCACCGGTTTAAAGATGGAAGAACTTCCATCGAAAGTGATCCGCTGTCTGGACGACCCTCAACATCAAAAAATGAAGAAATCGTGGCAGAAGTCCGCACTGTGGTCCGAAACGATCGACGACTGACTATTCGCGAGATGACAGAAGAGGTCGGAATTTCGATAGGCTCACGCCATTCAATTTTAACCGAAGATTTGAACATGAAACGTGTTTCAGCAAAGTTCGTGCCGCGACTGTTAACTGAAGAGCCACGGGAAAACCGCATGCTTGTGGCCTCTGATTTGTTTGAGCGTGTGTGTAACGACGTGACTTTTTTAAAAAACATTATAACAGGTGATGAGACGTGG
>JAJOZX010003809.1:0-5000 GCA_023014485.1 Bathynomus jamesi
AGTTGCTTCTTGAATAGCCAGGTACAGCCAGTTCGTTTGGGATTGTCCTGAGCTACGCGGTCTAGTTTCCATTTAGACATCGACATGACATATTTCTTAATTCTTTAGCATTTGATTAAAGAGTCTTGGTTCTCTGACTATTTTCCTTCAGATTTGAGGACGTTCCTAGTGTATCTAGCCTTTAAGTTAGGGACACGACTTCTGCCTCTCCTATTTTCCAGTTATTTGAATGGTTATAAGGGTTATTAGAAACTAATTTCTCTTAATTTCCATATATAAAATTTTGTACCTTTATTTTGTTTTAAAAAATGTACATTCATTTACACGTTTTTTTCCTAGTAATTTACTTCATAGCAGGCATTGATTTTGACCGTGAAATTTCTTCGAATTCCCTTTCATTTACTAATTTTTCCTCTTTTAATGGAAACGTTTAATACGACAATATTATTCCAGTTTGGGTATGATAGTGTTTTTAGTAAAGGAACCATTATTTGGAATGCATCGATTACACAGGCCTGCGATGGAAAACTTTTTCATAATTTTAGCTGTTTACAATGTATTTTTGTGTGCTGAATTCGAAAAACACAATAAAAATGTCATACGACACAAAGTTATTTCACAAATTCGATTTGTTGTGAAGCGACTTCGAGAAAATGCCAGATTCCGGAAATTACTAGAAACTTCTAAGAGACTATAAATACTGGGTTGCCAAGCCGTATGAGTCAGTTGTTACTCAGATTTCATGACGTGCGCACATGATTCATCCGAAGCGAATTTTTTCAGTGATTTTGAGTTTTTTGTTTTATATCAGCGAACTAGCGTGTTTTGATAGTGTTAGAAAGCCTTATTTAGCCTTTATTAAATTAAATTCAAGACTTATTGTGTTCTGGGTACTGTAGTAAGTTGTGAATCATGGCTAGCCGTGGATGTGTCAACAGTCCCGACAGCTTCTGCTACATATGCGGGGAATTTGTGATCAAGAAACATCAAAGAAACGTAACAAATTTTATTAGGCAAGTGTACCATGCCTACTTTGGAATGAAACTAGGAGACCAAGACAAACCATGGGCACCACACAGTTTGTTTTATTTGCGTAGAGGATTTAAGGAAATGGTGTAAAGGCAAAAAGAAAGCATTCAGATTTGGTGTGCCAATGGTATGGAGGGAGCCAAAAAATCACTGTGATGACTGCTATTTTTGCTCTTGTGATGTTAAAGGCTATAACTCAAAAAAATAAGAAAGCCATATTCTATCCAAATCTTCCATCAGCTTTTCGACCTGTTCCTCATGGGCCAGAAGTTCCAGTTCCGCTTCCACCAGAAACATTGGAAGATTTGCCTAGTAATTCTGGTTCAGATACTGATCATGAAGAATTTCAGTGTGATATAGGAAGTCAAGACCCCCAGTTGTTCACTCAATCTGAACTAAACGATTTAGTGAGAGATTTGGGATTATCCAAGGAATCTGCTGAACTCTTAGGCTCCAGATTAAAGAAAGAAATTTATTATCAGCTGGAACATCGATATTTGTATAGAAGAAGAGAAAAAGAGTTTATTCACTACTTTTCACATGAGGGCAATTTAGTTTACTGTAGTGATATTGATGGTTTGGTACAGGCATTTGGCATTGAGTACAAAGCGGATGAATGGAGACTTTTCATAGACTCTTCTAAAAGAAGTCTAAAAGCTGTTCTTTTGCACAATGGGAACAAGTATGCCTCTGTACCTGTTGGTCACTCGGTACATCTCCAAGAAAGTTATGAGAATTTGGAATTGGTTCTTACAAAGATAAAATATTATGATCATCACTGGATGATTTGTGGAGACCTTAAGGTATTGTGCATGCTTCTGGGGCAGCAGGGAGGATATACTAAGTTCCCATGTTTCCTTTGTGAATGGGATAGCAGAGCAAAGAGTCAACACTGGGAGCAAAAAACACTGGCCACAAAGATGATCTCTAGAACCTGGAAGCAAGAATATTTTGCGTAAAAATCTTGTTGACCCAAAGAAAGTACTTCTACCACCTCTTCATATAAAACTAGGCCTTATGAAACAGTTTGTTAAGGCATTAGAAAAAAGTGGAGAATGCTTTAAGTACCTCTGCAAGAAGTTCCCTAACCTATCAGAAGCAAAATTAAGAGAATGTATTTTTGTAGGCCCAGACATTAGAAGACTGCTGTCAGATGAAAACTTCTTGTCTACGATGACTGAAGTAGAAAAAGAGGCTTGGAATTCCTTCAAAAGTGTGGTTACTAAGTTCCTTGGGAATAATAAGGACCCTGAATATGCACTCATTGTTGAAAACATGCTGGAGAAATTCAAAGCTTTGGGATGCTCAATGAGTATCAAAATTCATTTCTTGAATGCACACTTGGACTTTTTCCCAGAAAATCTAGGTGCAGTAAGTGAGGAACAGGGAGAACGTTTCCATCAAGACATTAAGGAGATGGAAAAGAGATACCAAGGCCGGTGGAACGTTAATATGATGGGGGATTATTGCTGGATGCTGCATCGTGAAAATCCGGAAGCAGCGCACAAAAGGAAATGCAACAGGCGCAGCTTCACTGGCAAAAGAAAAACGGGACTACTAAGCCATTCCACTAAGTAAAGATGTAAGTATCCAAGTTTTATAGTTTTTTAAAATAAATATATTCAGAAATGGTCAGGAAATAGGTTTCATGTGGTAATTCTTCACTACTTATTTTATTCAGTAACATATTACAACATAAAAACGTCATAGCAAATTGTGAAAAAACTATACGTGATTGAGCAAATCTGAGGCCGTTTTTGGATTTAGCACCTCAAATTCCTATAAAACCAGCATACAATTTCAAGAAAGTTTTTAGGACCCTCAATTTTGCAGGCCTGTGTTATCGGTATCAACCTCGATTTTGTGGAAAATTCAAAAATTATCGGCGTCGATAAAACTGATTTTAAAGATACCCAATTATTGTATGTTTAATTCCAAAACGAAAGATAAGTAAAAAATAGCCTTGGGTGAATAATAAGACTTTTTCTGTTGAATATTTTGCCATTGAAATATTTCCATTAATTGTTTCAGATATGGTTTATATAATTTAATTAGTTATCTGTAGTTATGAAAATAAAAACCCACTCTAATAGACAGAGTTTATTTCCACGACAGTTTCGACGCCCACTGGCATCCTCCTCGGGTGGATACAGAAACACGAATGAACCAAAACAAGAGGGAAAAACAGTCCAGGGACCAACCGTTAAGAAATTCGCACCTAGGTTAGATCCCATTCTCCTGACACCGGAAGGGCATTTTCATTAAGTACATTCGCGCCCTTCCAGTGTCGGGAGAACGGTATCTAACCTAGGTGCGAATTTCTCAATAGTGTCTGGATTGTTTCCTAATCGGCTTTTTCATTCATTTTTCGGTTTATAAGTTCTGTATAATAAACAACAATGTAATAACCAATGTAATAATAAATTTATAATTTCTGTAATAAATAATTATGCAATATTAAATGTAATAAATTTAATAATAAAGGTAATAATTATGTAAAAAAAAATATAATAGAATCTGTATGTTTAGAACAGGAAGATAGTTTTAAATTTGCGCGAATGTACTTAATGAAAATGCCCTTCCGGTGTCAGGAGAATGGGATCTAACCTAGGTGCGAATTTCTTAACGGTCGGTCCCTGGACTGTTTTTCCCTCTTGTTTTGGTTCATTCGTGTTTCTGTATCCACCCGAGGAGGATGCCAGTGGGCGTCGAAACTGTCGTGGAAATAAACTCTGTCTATTAGAGTAGGTTTTTATTTTCATATTTTGACCTTCACGTAGAAAAAAGGTGAAGTTTTTTGCATTTATCTGTAGTTACATTTTCAGAATCAAATCAATTGGCGACTTAACATTTTAGACATAGTATAAGACCATAATCTTAAGTTAGATTTTACTTTGATAATTTCTCAAACGAAAATATATTTTATAAATAAATTGATGATAACTATATGATTAATTCTTTACTGTCACCGACCATAAAACAAAATGAAACTAAAAAGCTCTTTATGAATTAATTGGCAGTCCAGCAGTCTGGAAAATTCTCGCGCAACACGGCCATTTTTGTAAAAATTATCGTTTTCCAAAAATTGCGAAAGTCTCTCGCATTATGAAAAATTCTCGCTCATAATATTTCGAAGTCTCGCCCTAACGCGCTTTGGAAAAAATTCTCGCGCTAAATGATGGAAATATCGTCAGTTTCGTTTGTAAGCCTCAAAGGGGGGGTACTAAATTTGTCGCGCGACGTGTCACAAGCGAGGACCTTGGTGGAAATTCTCTCCCTACTCGTTACGGGTGAGTAATTTAAGTTAAAAAAGTTAATGGAAATTTTTTTGCGCGATGCATCAGAAAATTTGAGCAGATTGTGCAGTGTGGCCGACAGGGGTCCACTGTAATATTAAAAACAGTAACTATTCCTACTCAAGCTTCAAATTAATGTAGTGTTTGAATTTAGGATTTCTTAGATTCTTAGAATGAAATGTAGAAAATGCGCCATTTTTTTTTTGTTTATACATGAGTAAGATAATTCAGTCTAATGATGAGATAAAAATAGAAGAAATTGGGGTTGATCTTACCCAAGTCGATTCATCGGGATTTCCTTAAACTCCTCTATCAGTTTTAACCTCTTTCATTATCGGACGCTAACCGATAAAAGATACCTTGATTGATTGGTAAATTTCATATCGGTGCATCCCAAACTATTTACAACTGCCTCTTATTTTTAATGTTGTTCGTATCTGTTCAGTTATTATTGTTGCTCTGTTTATTGCTATCTTATTTTGTCTCCCAAATTTCGCGTCATCGGCCATTCATTTGGGAACAAATAGCTGCTAAAGTTTTTATTCATGAATTTACAATAACTGTTCAAAATGACTACCCTCAGCCTCAATACACATCGCGATTCGTCTGTGAATCGCGCATGTAGCTCGCATTAGTTCATTACGATTGTCCTTTGTGAGGGCTGCAGCATCTAAA
>JAJOZX010003809.1:10000-15000 GCA_023014485.1 Bathynomus jamesi
CAAGTGATTTCCTCCATAGTAAGTATAGCTGTTTTGCAATACTCTCTCTGCATTTCTTCAGAAATGTGGCACTCCATGTGTCTGGCCCTGAATTGTCTCGCATCTGTGATAAGGCCATAATTACATCTCCTTCCGTGAACTCGGAGTCCATTAATAGGTTTGTGCCGGGATTTGTTCTTGGTTGATCTGTATCAATGTCGAAAAACTCATCTGGGTTTTCCACTTCCATCTCGGACTTAGGGGTGCTAAACACAGATTTAAATTGTTCCCTAAGCAGTTCACTTATTTCTTTCGGGTCATTTGTGTATTCGGCCTCCCCGTCTATCAACGGTCCAATACTCTCCTTACACTGCATTATATATATATATATATATATATATATATATATATATATATATATATATATATATGTGTGTTGTATACTGTATGTATATATATGTGTGTGTGTGTATATTACTGTATGTATATATATGTGTGTACTGTATGTGTGTGTGTGTATACTGTGTGTGTGTGTGTATACTGTATGTATATATGTGTGTGTATACTGTATGTATGTGTGTGTGTGTGTATACTGTATGTATATGTGTGTGTGTGTATACTGTATGTATAATATGTGTGTGTATACTGTATGTATATATGTGTGTGTGTGTGTATACTGTATGTATATATGTGTGTGTGTGTGTATACTGTATGTGTGTGTGTGTGTATACTGTATGTATATATGTGTGTGTGTGTATACTGTATGTATGTGTGTGTGTGTGTATACTGTATGTATGTGTGTGTGTGTATACTGTATGTATATATATGTGTGTGTGTATACTGTATGTATATATGTGTGTGTGTGTATACTGTATGTATATATGTGTGTGTGTGTATACTGTATGTGTGTGTGTGTGTGTGTATACTGTGTGTGTGTGTGTATACTGTATGTGTGTGTGTATACTGTATATATATATATGTGTGTATACTGTATATATATATGTGTGTGTATACTGTATATATATATGTGTGTGTATACTGTATATATATATATATGTGTGTGTATACTGTATATATATGTGTATACTGTATATATATATATATATATATGTGTATACTGTATATATATATATATATATGTGTATACTGTATATATATATGTGTGTGTGTGTATACTGTATATATATGTGTGTGTGTGTATACTGTGTGTATATATATATATGTGTGTGTGTATATATATATTCCCAAAAATGTGTATACACTTTAGATGCAGATAGGCCTAGTACAAATATAGTATGGGTATTATTGGTGCTTACTGTGTTACAAGAAACATAACTGACAATATAAACTATGGCAAATGTTCAAAATTTTCTCCATTTGCATCCAGGCACGCCCGATTTCGAGAAACAACAGAACGACACACAAGTGCACATGTACGAGATGAGATTATAACGCAAAAGCGTCGACAAAGCATTAACGATGTTTTTGCGAGGTAGTCGCTTTATTGGCGTAAACAATGTTTTTCAGTTCACCCGAAAGCTAAAAATCGACGGATACAAATTTGAAAATTTTGGAAAGTATTAAGCGGTCCACGGCGCCCTATCCAGCCCTGTGAATAAATATATATATATATATATATATATATATATATATATATATATATATATATATATATAATCCTTCCATATTAGCCATTGAGTGTTATTTTATCTGCAACGAGAAAGAGGTCCCAAAACAAGACCTCAATTTGAACATTTTAGTTCTCGTGTATTAACTATCATAAATTTAATTAAAAATAAATTTTCCTACGAGACCGGGCTTATGGAACACCCTGTATATATATTATAATTGAATGAGTGATTGAATTGAAATGGTATTTGGTTGCATTGCGCTGTATTATTAAAGTAAACTTCGAGGGAGTTAAAATAAGCGTGTGAACAAAAGGAACCGTTTCCTTTCTTCCGAAATGGAGTCGCGATCGTTCGAGACACCAAAGTTGAAGTAAAGTTTTCCAATCGAGACGCGTTCAAGTTCTCTTCCAAAATTGTAGCACGACTCCAGTTAAATAAATTACAAAAGACAAAATTTAAATAAAAAACCTCAAGAAAGGTTTGCGTGTGCCTGTTTTACGGAATCGCGATGATCATGAGGATACATACGTACATAGTCCGTCGCGACACGAACGTGTGTATTCTGACATTTGCGGTATCGCGTTGAATGATCGAAATAAATGCTATCTTTTATCATGAAAAAAGGTATAATTAAGATTAGGTTAGGTAAATTTAAATTAGGTTTGGTTACTTATTAGATTTTTATAGTTGGGCTAGTGTCGCGATACAGGACTGAATATGTGAGAAAGTGTGAAAATGTCGTGGTTTTATAGGGAAGCCAAACGTACCTGCGTGCGCGTGAATCAGTCGGTGGTGGTGGTGTGATTTTCTAACGAGTCATCTCCTACTGGTTTTTCTCGTTTCTACAAATTTGATGAAAGTAGTAGTTAGCATCTGCTTTTGCGCGTTTGCTCTCTGTCGTCCTCTCGGCGCGAGGTTGATGGTCGTAGACTTAACTCATGAATTCGTCAATCTTCGTTTTGGGGATTTGGAATATATTTACAGAAAGTGTTCCGTATTATGAGACTTTGAAACTTCCGCGTCAGAACTACAAAATTATGGCACTCGAATTTTCGAGTTTTCCGCTTTTGTCCTGAAGGCACCTTCTCTCTCTCTCTCTCTCTCTCTCTCTCTCTCTCTCTCTCTCTCTCTCTCTCTCATTGGCTTTGTTTTATTTTAAGTGAATATTTCACTTTAGTTTACTTTTGTTCTAAAAATTTAGTACGCCATTTTTACACTATTTGCTATAAATTGCTATAAATTCATGATTTTACAGTTCATAAACGTATGCGAAGGAAAACTAGTTTTCTTTGTACTAATTAATGTAGTTAGAAGTGAATATTTTTCCCTCTAATTTCCCACGATATCGCTTTTCCCTATGCAAACGCGCAAGTCGGACGTAGCATCATATAGTCTTCTCCAGAACCTGTAAGGAGGAATTCCTTTCTCGCTTTTGAAGTCTCTTTCTCTCTCTCTCTCTCTCTGTGCCTTCCAGTATTCTCCTTGCTGCATTAGCAATTGCTTTAAGGGTATACTTTAAAGGGCTTGTTGTCCTTCTTGTTGCTTTTGTTTCGGTTTCGTTCGCTTGTTTGAGGCGTAATTCATTCCTGTTTTTATTGACTTTGATATCCTCGTACATATCTGAACTTTTTTAATGGCCTCTCCATTTTCTTGTTTTACAACTTGTTTACGCCCTACTCCAACTTTTGTAAACCTTTCTCAAGCATGGACAGTCTCGCAATGTACTTTAGGAGATAATCCATACGTTTATATACTACTAATATATATATATATATTATATATATATGTTATAAATGGCCAATTTGTTCCTATATTTTCGTTGGTGGCCATTAAAGTTACGATAGCTACTGCGGGTGACGGCTTTTATTTTTTTAAAATTTGTAATCACTTACGCTTGCGTTAAGGTTGTGTGTGCGGAGGGTTCCATTGAAAAGCTTAGGGAATGCGCTTTTTTTTCGTATACAATGATTATTTTTTCGAATTTCACTCGTTAGGATTTTAATTAAAAAAAAACTAAATAAAATCACTATTACTTCATGCTTCCTCGTGTTTTTACACCCATTTTTTTGGTTTGTTTTAGGTTAGGTTAACCTAACCTAACCTAAACTGAATCCCTCAAAAAACATTACAGGAAAGTGATAGTGGTTTTGGGAGCAGGCGCAAAGTCATACAAAGCAGCACCGAATAGAAACGAACGTTAGTTACTCTTGGTTAAAAAAAAAAATATATAATATATATATGATGAATAAAACCACGAAGGAAAGGAAACACAAAATGGTGCTCAAGCGCTTTCGTCTAATGACATCCTCAGGAACACTGAAGTACATAAAAAGGTTAAGCCTATATATAGGTTACAGAAAAAAAAAAAGAGAAAAAATAAATAACACACACACACACACACACACATATATATATATATATATATATATATATATATATACATACATATCTATATATACAAATACATACATACATACATATATATACAATAAACAGAGAAGTAAAAATAATAAAAAAATTAAAAATTAAAACCTTAAAGGATTACCAGTGAGGCGTACAAATTTGTAAGGAAAAATATCGATTTTTAGCACAAGATCAAATGGATTATAAAGATACAAATTTATACTGGAACTCTGCCGGGTTTTAACACAATGCTGCCTATGGTCAGGTTTCGATATATATAAAAAAATAAAATGCAAATTAAAAGTTAATCGATTTTTAGCACAAGATCAAATGGATTATAAAAATACAAATTTATACTGGAACTCTGTCCGGGTTTTAACACAATGCTGCCTATGGTCAGGTTTCGATATATATAAAAAAATAAAATGCAAATTAAAAGTTAATAAAGTAGAAGACAAGTTTACCAAAGATTTAATGTTTTACCTTCTTATCTAAATCTTTTAAAGGAATTCAACATAACAGGATCGAGTTGAAAAAGACCTTTGCTTATGTTGAAGTTATTTGAAAGTTGGATAATGGCAGACTCAAGAATATTTCTATTAACAATGTTGCTTGAATGGAATAAAACTGAAGCATTATTCCAATCAATACAGTGGGCTAACTCTGACAAATGGACAAAAAGGGCACTGGCAACTGTCCTGTTCTAACGGAATATTGATGCTGTTTTATACGTGTGTGCAAATCCTTTCCCGTCTGACCTATGTAAAAGGAATCACATTGTTTACAACCAATTTTATAGATAATGCCTGAATTATTGGTAGGGCTATTTTTTACTATGATATTTTTCACAATATTGTTATATGAAAATACTACATTAATATCCAAAAGTTTAAGTACATTAGCAATGCCTAAAAAGCCCGGGAAAAATGGAAGTACTAAAATATTTTTTGACAAAGTACGAGTGTTAATATTGACACGATAGAAAGT
>JAJOZX010003809.1:20000-172500 GCA_023014485.1 Bathynomus jamesi
AAGGCGATTTAATAAAATTTCGCGAGCATTTGGTATCATAGTTGCGTTAATAATAATAATATATGAATTAAGCTTATTATTATTAATACTTTATACGAAATGCAGTTTAATATTACGTAATAAATGTATTTATATTTGTATCCGTATTTGAATATTTAAAAAAAAAGTTTCACTCAGGGTTTTACAATGAAATCATCAGCTTTTCTGTATCTGATACAGTTACGCAGTCCCCTTGTATCTTATTTTGCTCCCGACCATAATTCGATTTAATAAACTGATTCCGCAGCTGCGTAGGTTAATTAACGTTAGTTAATTTTTAAAACTACTTCTGCGCATCGTGGCAGGTGTTTCGTTTTACTGTAACTGAAATTAATTAAACAATTTAAATAATAGTTCCCTTTTAAACGTCAAGCCATTTTTTTTTTCTTTCGTTGTTGTTGTTGAAGTTATAAGCCAGACACGTTTTCATTGCCTAGACCCGTATGACGGTGTCAAATTTCAGGTCTGATTTTACTGTAATTGAAAGAGTGGAATGTATTTAATAAGTACGAATGATATATGTGTAAATGTCACGTCTTAGACTGAATGCAGTGTGTGTGTGTGCGTGTGTGTGAACAAAGCTAAAAAAAAGGTGCCGATTCATTTTCGTAAGTAAAAGATTTTGGGTCGTAAGGTTAAATAGCGGAACGGTCATCCGCAATACGAAATGAAAATTAAGACTAAAAAAAGCTTCATTTTTACTTCACTGAATGAAGGAAATTATTTCTCCTCTTTAAAGTGCCTTTCACGTCTCCCCAATACACTATACACTTTAAAACTCTACACCCATCTCACGAAACTTTTTTCTTAACCCGACAATTAACGTGTCAAAACTTAGGGTGGTATATCGGGGCCAAAAAAAGTAACGCGATACTATACTCGATACATTGGCAAAAATGTATCTCGTTACAATATTAGATATATGAATAATACAGGGTGTACCATAAGTCCGGCATCATAGGAGAAATTCATATTTTTCTATTTCTACAAACCATAATTCATATTTTTCTCTTTCTACAGGCCATAATGTCTGTGAGCGAGGAAGAACGAATCCAGATAATTCTACTCATAGGAAATCGGAGTCAAAGAGAGGCCTGCTGCTGAATTAACAGTCTGCATCCAGACCGCGAGCCAATAACACAGAGTTGTGTTAGCAGACTTGTTGCAAAGTTTAAGGAAACAGGATCCATAGAAGATAAACCACGCAGTGGACCTTCAAGGAGGTCCACTGACGATGATACAGCGACTGCTATCCTGGCTCATTTTAACAGTTCTAAGTCCCAATAAGTCTCTTCGGCGATTGTCCGCCGAGACAGGAGGAGGCGAGGAGTGTCGAAAAGTAGCATCCATCGCATTCTTCAGGCTCACAAATGACATCCATATAAACTTCAGATCCTACAGAAATTAAGCGAAGATCCCGACCGGCGGATGGAATTTTGTGAATGGGCTACGGAACAATAAAATAAAAGCTTTTGTTTTGCCTTTTCTTATTATTTTTCCTATGATGCTGGACTTATGGGACACCCTGTATATGTATCGTGACGATACATATATAGAGTATGTAATGTATAATATATATAATATACCGTAAGATGGGGTAACTGGGTCACCTGCAGGGGTAACTGGGCCCTACTAAGTTTAAGGTAAATTTCGTTATATAACAGTAGGAATTTTTTCCATAAATTGTAGGGATCTACCTATGTATAGGTACCTAAAATGTATGGAAAAAATAATAACGAAATTTACCTTAAACTTAGTAGGGCCCAGTTACCACTGCAGGTGGCTCAGTTACCCCATCTTACGGTATATATATATATGTATGTATGTATGTATGTGTATATATATATGTATGTATGTATATGTGTATGTATGTATGTCTATATGTATGTATGTATGTATATGCATGTATATGTATATGTATGTATATGTATGTGTATATATGTATACATTTAAACTGCAAACACGCAGTATAATTAACGTAAAGAACGACGCTTGTATAGGAGAATATACCGCGCAAGATGAGAACGAAACAAATGAAAAAATGAGGTAACCATTTGTGTATATATATATATATATATATATATATATATATATATAACGTAAAGAACGACGCTTGTATAGGAGATATTCCGCGCAAGACGAGAGAGAACGAAACAAATGAAAAAATGAGGCAACCACCCCGGAATCGAACCCGGGATCTTCCGATTGCCGGTCAGATGCGATACCATTACACCATGGGCCTCACTCTTCCAAATGCCGTAATTCTTCTACATACTCGCAGAAACCAATGCCCCAAGGGGGCACCTCCCGCATGCCGTAACATTATATACATTCAACTGCAAAGAACACGCAGTATAAATAACGTAAAGAACGACGCTTGTATGGGAGATATTCCGCGCAAGACGAGAGAGAGAGAACGAAACAAATGAAAAAATGAGGCAACCACCCGGGAATCGAACCCGGGATCTTCCGATTGCCGGTCAGATGCGATACCATTACACCATGGGCCTCACTCTTCCAAATGCCGTAATTCTTCTACATACTCGCAGAAACCAATGCCCCAAGGGGGCACCTCCCGCATGCCGTAACATTATATACATTCAACTGCAAAGAACACGCAGTATAAATAACGTAAAGAACGACGCTTGTATAGGAGATATTCCGCGCAAGACGAGAGAGAGAGAGCGTCGTTCTTTACGTTATTTATACTGCGTGTTCTTTGCAGTTGAATGTATATAATGTTACGGCATGCGGTAGGTGCCCCCTTGGGGCATTGGTTTCTGCGGGTATGTAGAAGAATTACGGCATTTGGAAGAGTGAGGCCCATGGTGTAATGGTATCGCATCTGACCGGCAATCGGAAGATCCCGGGTTCGATTCCCGGGTGGTTGCCTCATTTTTTCATTTGTTTCGTTCTCTCTCTCTCGTCTTGCGCGGAATATCTCCTATACAAGCGTCGTTCTTTACGTTATTTATACTGCGTGTTCTTTGCAGTTGAATGTGTGTATATATATATATATATATATATAATTATGTGTATATATATATATATATATATATAATTGTGTATATATATATATATATATGTATGTGTGTGTGTGTGTGTATATATGTATATGTATACACACATCATATATGACATATGAAAACTGAATTACTTTATTTTAGTTTTACAAACAGTGACTTCTCAAACAATTGATCATACATTCTGTTTCTCTTTAAAGGAAAGAGATTTCCAGCTATGCTAAAAAGTCTTTCAACCGTCCGGAGCGCTTGATGGCAGTGTAGTATTGTATTTTATGAACAGTTTTTTTATGAAAGGATACGTGTGTAATTGTTGAACGTCTGATGAATTACACAGGCTTGCGATGGTTTTGTTGTCCGAAATATTTTATCACTTGTATAGTCATTTTTGCACGCTGATTCCGAAAATAATATTAATTTTTCGCCATCACGTACAGATTTTTGACAAAATGCCATATTTCATATTACGTATGTAAGTAATTTTCATTAAAATTTGATTAAAAACTACTGCCTATAAATGCTTGGTTTCACTAAGACATCAAAGAAATGGAGAAGAGATATCAAGGAAGGTGGGACATCAGCATGATGGCTGATTACTGCTGGATGTTGAAACGGGATACTCCAGAATTATTACGTAAAAGAAAAGGAACAGCGCGTACATCCGAGACTAAACGGCATAGATCTCACGAGAAAACTCAGGACAAATAAAGATGACTAATAATGAATATGTAATTGACGTTAATAGTCTTCTTTTCTTTTAAAGTTGTTTGCATTTGTAATTAGTATAACAAAGCGAAATAGGTACCTAATGTAAATTGAAATAAATAATATTTATTTATTTATGTTATTTTTCCCCTCCAGTTTGCAGAAAATCCTTACGTGATAGAAAAAAATGGACACCTTATTCGAAATTAGCTTTGTTGAATTATATAAAATCAGTTATTAGTAAGAAAACAACTCTTACAAAGTTTTCATTCGCAGCCCTGTGAATTATTCGCTAAATAATTAGGTAATTCTTGAAGTTTGTTCTCAGTCTATGATAAAGTATCGCGTTACTGACACTTGTTTGTTTCATATCTTTCAATACAATACATATAAAAAATGTATCGCGATAGTACGCCACCCTGTATATATATATATATATATATATAATATATATATATTATATATATATATAATATATATATATATATACACACAGGGTGTCCCGTAAGTCTGGACCCATAGGGCAAAATTAATAAAATTACAAAATAGTCCAAAAATTTATTACATAATCTGTTCAAAGTGTCCGCCGTTGTGTCGCGCACACAGTTCAAGACGCAATCTCCACTGCGACAGCACTTTCTGAATCACAGTCGCAGAAATTTCTTGACACGCCTCCACAATGCGTGCTTTAAGGTGGAAAATGTTCTGCATTTTGACCTCGTACACTTTGGCTTTCAAGTGGCCCCACAAATAAAAATCCAGCGGAGTAAGATCAGGGCTCCTTGGTGGAAACTCAACATGTCCTCGTCGTCCAATCCAGTGTTCTGGAAACTGTGTGGTAAGGTAATTTCTAACCGTCGTGGCGTAATGCGGAGGGGCGCCATCCTGCTGAAACCACTCCGGGTAGTCGCCTGCTGGGTTCAACATGCTTGGAAATGCTTCCTCCTGCAACATCTTGAGGTACGTGTCACCGGTTACCGTCACGTCAAAGAAGAAGGGACCAACGATTCTGTCTTTCCATATCCCACACCAAACCATGAGGCGTTGGGCACCTTGTTCCTTGGAAGGATCAAACCAATGAGGATTTGTTGGTGACCAGTATCGAGTGTTCTGACGGTTGACTTCCCCAGAAACAAAAGTTCGCTTCATCAGAGAACAGAATTTTTCATGGGAACGTCTCATCACTCACGCATTGTTCTTCTGCCCATTCGCAAAACTGAACTCGCCTATCAGGATCATCTTCACTTAAACGCTGATGGAGTTGCAGTTTGTATGGATGCCAGTGATGAAGTTTCAAGATGCGGTGGATGCTGCTCTTGGAGATCCCAGTTTCGCTGGACATGCGTCGAAGTGACTTCTTGGGACTGACAGCGAAGCTAGCCAACACATTGGTACTGGTTTCGTCTTCCGTAACAGTCCTTGAAGGTCCTCTGCGAGGCTTGTCAGCTACGGATCCAGTTTCCTTAAATTTGGCTATCAACTTGCCAACACATCTGTGTGTGATTGGTGCGCGGTCTGGATGCATATTGTTGAATTCTTCGGCCACTTCCCGGTGACTGCGGGTCCCGACCAGCAAAATAACTTGAACTCTCTCCTCTCTAGTCAGTGACATGGTTTACCTGCAACATAATAAAAAAATATATTATAAATCCCTATGGGTCCAGACTTACGGGACACCCTGTATATATATATATATATATATATATATATATATATAATATATATATATATATACAGTATATATATATATATACAGTATATATATTGCTCATGCATTTGACTTTCACTTTCACGGCAGTCAGTGAAATAGATATACAGTAAAGTCAATTAAAAAAATCCTGTACTGGAACTGTTTCTTATCGATAAATATTGGTACGAGACATCGAGGTTCACGATAGGGTATATTTATTTATTTATTTATTTTTATTTTTTTTTATTTTTTTTTTTTTATTTATTTTTTTTACTGACTGTATCCTTCCAGTCTTTCATCCCGATTGAGGATCAGAGATGATACCTTTTATTCCAGAGTGTAGGCAAAAAACACGTTTACCCTTTTAACTTGAAGATGATGATGTGATTACATCGAAACGTTGGTATATATATATACTTGTTAAATTTTTCGCAATATGCGCGGAACACTTTCCTAAGATATACATTTAATCTCGTAAATTGTAAATTTATTTTAAATTTATTGAATTAATTTTAAATTAGGCTCGTTTTGGATTTCATTTTAAATTTGAAATCTTCCACTCCCGAATTGTTTTTTCCATTTAAACGTATTTTTGAGAGATGGCGCGGGGGGTTATTGTTTTTAAACAACGTTTTAGTTAATAAATGAAAAAAGTTAGTGTTAATACTTTTTTCAAACTTTTGTTTTCTAGAGAATAAGGTGAAAAAAACATTGAACTTAGATAGTCCCATTGTAACGATTAAGTTTTGAGTAGAAAAATTAACTTCCTTATCAGTTGGTTTTATTTTTAATATTGCTCCCGTTTTCTATTAGTTATTTTTGGGGGAAAACATTTTTGAAGTTATTTTATTAGTTTTTTTATTAGTCTTTGTATTTTTGTACGTTAGAAAAATATAATTAAACATAGGATGTGTGTATTTTTTTGAGAGATAATTCCGATGTACTATACGCAACTACAGGGTGATTGAATACAACCTGATAAACTGTGAATGAAAGTATATTTCGAGCTGTGTAGTTTTTTTATACCCTAGATAACTGTCATATTGTATACATTTAAAAACCTCGTTATATATATATAGTTACCACTTTAATGCGTGAAGCGGTACTATAATATGAATGATGCAAACAATGGTTAATTGATTGTTAGTGATAAATGCTTAGGCCGAGGTCACCAGATCTTTGCAGAGCAAATAATGTTAAGTTATTAATTAGGTTGATTGATAGAATGAGTTTTCCTTTATTAAACAAAACAAATGAGTTATGAATGAGACAGAATATGTTGAGAGTTTACGGTCGAAATAATGTGTACACTTTAATTATGATTTCAATATAATAATTACTTGATATTGATAACGCGCGAGGTAATGATTAGTCTTTATATAAAGTTAGGTGAATTACACCAGGCCTAACGGGGCCTGTACAAATGGTGTTCACATGGTTGATGGCTTGAGTGTCACTGGTTGGTGTTCGAAGGGAGAACTCTCAAGGTGCGTCCAGAAGTCCTTGTAACGAAGTTGGTGTGATGTCTTGATAATATTCCCGCGCTGTGACGTCATCTTAGTCGTGCTTGTGTGACGTCTTCTTGGTCGTGCTTGTGTTGATGGAATATTACTAATTTGAAAACGTCTCTGCCACTACAGAAGTCACTATTATATATATATATATATATATATATATATATATATATATATATATATATATGAAAATTATTTCACGAGTGACACGTGAAAAATATTTATGATGAATAAAACCACGAAGGGAAAAGAAACACAAAGTGGTGCTCAAGCGCTTTTCCTTACAAATTTGTATGCCTCTCCGATAATCTTTTAATTTTTATTTTTACTTCTCCGTTTATTGCATATATATATATATATATTTTTTTTTCTGTAACCTATATATAGGCTGTAACTCTTTATGTACTTCAGTGTTCCTGAGGATGTCATTAGACGAAAGCGCTTGAGCACCACTGTGTGTTTCTTTTCCCTTCGTGGTTTTATTCATCATATATATATATATATACACACACACACACACACACACATATACACACACGGGAGAAATATCGGGCATCCTGAAGAGCGCGAACATACTGTAGTCTCACTATATAAAGATGATGATCCGAGGCCAAAAAACTATAGGCCAGTGGGCAGTGTTGCTTACATCTCGTCTCACTAAAATATTTAAAAGAATAGTCAGACAGAAAATCTATGACTTTTTGGAAACTCAGAAAAAATTAAATAACCAACATGGGTTTCGGTCAGGCAGATCATCCCTATCACAACTAATGGAACACTACAACAACATTATTGATGCATTGGAAAGTAATGAAAACTATGATGTAATATACACAGACTTTGCCAAAGCGTTCGACAAGTGTGACCATGGAATCATAATACATAAACTGAAATATATGGAAATAACAGGAAAAGTAGGGAAATGGATATATAATTTCCTTAGTGAGCGGCGGCAAGTCGTTACATTACAAGGAGTATCTTCAAAAACAGAGGTCCTCAGCTCAGTACCACAAGGAACAGTATTAGCTCCATTACTCTTCAAAATCATGCTACTACATAGATGAGGACGTTACCAGAGACAGCACAGTAACATCCTTTGCCGATGACACAAAGATCAGTAGAAAAATAAGAAACCCAGAAGATATAGGATCTCTACAAACCGACATGAACAGAATCTACAAGTGGACGGAAGATAACAATATAAAGATTAACACTGAGAAATTTCAGCTGTTACGGTACGGAAAAAGAGAAGACCTAAAATCTCTGGAATATTATACCCCAAATGGACAGGAAATTCAGAGAAATTCTAAAGCAAAAGATGCGAAATTTGAAATACAAAATAAGATAGCAGTAAATAGAGCAAAGGGCAGATACTGAGAACCTTTAAGCGAAGGGATAGGAATGTAATGATTCCTCTAATGAAAACACTGATCATACCCAAATTGAAATACTGCTCGGTCCTAACATCCCCATATAAAAAAGAAGACATTAGACAGCTAGATGAGATTCAGAGAAGCTTCACAGCCAAGATCAATGGGTGCAGAGAACTAAATTACTGGGAAAGGTTACGCGAACTAAACCTATATTCACTGGAAAGGAGAAGAGAGAGAGACACCATTATTTACACTTGGAAAATAATGGAGAAACTAGTCTCTAATCTTACTCTAAACCCTGTAACTCCCCAAACAACGGTGGAAAGTAGAAAAGGAAGACAGTGTCGTGTTCCCAAATTAAAGGCTAGACAGAGAACATCCTTAACCCTGAAAGGAAATAGTTTTGTTGCGAGAGGACCAAAACTGTTTAATCAGCTGCTCAAAGACCTAAGGAACACGAGTGGTGTTCGGTGGACATCTTCAAAAGAAGAGGTGCCTGGCTCAGAACAATCCCCGATGAGCCGGGCGCACCTGGCTATGTGAGGTGGAGAGTATAAGAGACCAACTCGCTATTTCACTAGGCCAACTCGAGAGGAGGGGCGATAAGCTTGACCTTCGTGAAATGAGGAATCATCGCACGGAACATTTGAAAGGTTGAAAGGTATATATATATATATATATATACAGGGTGTCCGAGAATTATCTGTACAATTTTTGGCTGTTATTAAAAGTCAACCATGAAGTGTAGAAATTCCAGTGTTGTCCCATTTTACAGAGAATCTCATTAAGTTTTTTCTGATACAAAGTTTTGACAAGTTTTTTAGAAATTCCAGTGTGTCCGAACATTATCTGTACAATTTCATCTTTTAATAAAATTCTTGATAACACACGTAAAATTCTTAAACAAGATTATTTAGAATCTGTATTTCAAAAGTTTCTTTTATTAAAGTAACGTTGTTACAAACATTCGATATGTGCACCATTAGTGATTCGCAAAACATCCAATCGATACTCCAAATGTTGCCATGTACGCTGCAGCATATCCACATCAATTCGCTCAATAGCAGCTGTGATTCTTGCTTTTAAATCATCAATGTCTGTCACCCGCGTACATTTCTAAAAAACTTGTCAAAACTTGGTATCAGAAAAAACTTAATGAGATTCTCTGTAAAATGGGACAACACTGGAATTTCTACACTTCGTGGTTGACTTTTAATAACAGCCAAAAATTGTACAGATAATTCTCGGACACCCTGTATATATATTATATATATATATATATATATATATATATTATTTACAGTATAAAAATTATATTTATTCCGTCTTTATATGTAAAATGCATTAAGCGATTTGGCAGTACAGTATATCTCTTACTGTATCTTGACGTCTGTAGTAGATTTCATAATAAAATGGAAAAAGAAAATATATATATATATATATACTGTATATAGTCTATTTGGAAGAGTTTTGAGTTTCGAGGATGGAAAATAGTCGTAAAAGGAGATTTTTAAATATGAAAAGCCTTTGTGCGTACATATCTCTAATGGTATATATATATATATGAAAAATTATTTCACGAAAGTGACACGTGAAAAGTATTTATGATGAATAAAACCACGAAGGATGTCATTAGACGAAAGCGCTTGAGCACCCGTTTGTGTTTCTTTTTTCCTTCGTGGTTTTATTCATCATATATATATATAATATATATATATATATATATATATATTATATTATAACCGTCACAGCGAAGACAGTTAATAATATATTTTGTACTTTATTTCGGAAGATAAGGAAAGAGTGTAAGAAAAATGTTGTAATATTATGATGCTGAATTAAATTACGACGTAAGAAAATGTAAATACATTATAATGCGTTAAAAGTATATTCCGTAAAAGTTATTATTAGTTAAATGATCCCATAAAAAGAGACATCTGCGAAGTATAGAATATCATGCCATGTGTGCAGTAGTGTATATATGTATATTACTGATGTAGCGGATGTCATTTTTTTCACATCCGCGGATGCGGATGCGGATGAGGATGTTTGATTTCAACATATGCGGATGCGGATGAGGATGTTTGATTTCAACATATGCGGATGCGGATGTCTACATTTTCGTTATTTTTTAGGATATATTCGAGATTTGTTGTGTTTAACATATATAATAAGTTATTATATAGAGAGAGCTGTAGCTATAATGTAGTATAATTGATTAATTGTACAATAATTGCTGTACTTTTCTCTGAACATAAAATAATATCAAGCATCTAACTAATATAGAAATCAATTAGTGAATTCGTCTGCAAATAAATTCGTTATATTTTGTTGAGTTTCAGCCACAATTAGAAACCATAATTGTGTTACCAGGATGCGGGACGTGAACCCAACTCAAATGCACCCCACCGACCTCTTTCCCCAACCTCCTCCTCCACCCTTATAGAAAGAGATCTTTAATTAGCTTGATAACTATTTATATTAAGTTTAAAGTTTTAGTAGGCATATTTATAAATGAGTAATTAAAATAAAGTAAACTAAGATGTTCATCGTTTAATGTTCAAACTTAATTATAGGAAGGTTATGCTTAAGGAACATTAATTTTTCTGCCTTTTCTGCTGCCAGTCTGTTTCTCTTTTCATCATATATTAATCCAGCACTGCTAAATAATCTCTCGCTTGGTACGTTTGTTGGAGGACAGGCTAAATGTTTCCTCGCAAGTTTACTCAAGTATGGATAGATATTCTGCGTATTTTTCCACCAACTAATAGGATTGTCACATGCAGCCAGGCGTTTTTCTTGGTGATAGCTCTCGATCATTTTTACTACATCTTTTGACATCGCGTAGGTCTCGTCATTGCTGCTTGACTCAAGAAACTGAGACACAGATTCTGTGATAGATTTGCTTGTTGAAGGTGTTGGTTCTGTCACTAAAACTTTTATTCTTTTGGTGGGTGGCGAAGCGACAGATTCAAGAGATTGAAGCTCTTCAACTGCTTTGCCAAGTGATGATTTAACTCGTTCTAATGTACTAGGTGAAAATAACTTAGCTTTGTAACGTGGATCTAAGTAGGTTGCAAGAGAGTAACTTCATACAAGAACAATGAACTAGTTCTATTAATATAGTAGAATTTGATAATTTCCGCTTATTAATGACGTTTTATCTCAACGGTCCACATTCGCACGACATCCGCAGTCCAAAGTGCGGATGCGGATGCGAGAAAATGTGCGGATGTTCCGCGGATGCGGATGTGACCTACATCACTAATGTATATATATATATATATATATATATATATATATATATATATATAATATGAAAGTTTCGTGCGTCGGTCTCTTCTCACAAACATCAAGCTGGTGGCCTCCACCTCTAAAACTGGCCTGATGGAGGAACGAGTTGCTTTCTTGCGATTTCCATCGCGTATGAGCCATGCACACCCGGCTCATCTGGTACCGTCCTTAGCCAGGCATCTAGTCTTCTTTTGAAGATTTCAACTTCGACCACTGTAACGTTCCTGAGGTCATTTGAAAACTGGATAAAAAGTCTTTGTCCCTCGACAACCAAGCTGTTTTCCTTCAGTGTTGAGGGTATCCTTCGTCGGGCCTTTAGTTTGGGAACCCTACACATCCTACCTTTCCTATTTTCCATTGTTGTTTGGATGTTAATTGGGTTTAGTTTGAGGTTTGGTACTAGTTTTTCGATCATTTTCCATATGTAGGTCCAAATTATGGTGTATCTCTCTCTTCTTTCCAGCGAATACAGATTTAATTTACGTAGTCTTTCCCAGTAGTTGATTTCTTTGCAGCCATTAATCTTGGCTGTGAAATTCCTCTGTACTTTTTTTTTTTTTTTTTTTTTTTGTATGAGGACGTCAAAACTGAGCAGTATTCAAGTTTTGGTGTATATACTCGTATATACAGGGTGGTGCAAAAGTGGCGCATCGTATGAATTTTCAATGTTGACTATATTATTATTTTTTTTTAGGTAGGGGATGGCTGCGAAATTAACACTAGACGAAAGGGTGAGCTTGGTTTTAATGTATGGAATATCAGGTACAACAAATCGATGAATCGGTACAGAATTTAAATTTTGTACCGAGTCATCGATTTGTAGTACCTGGTATTCCATACATTAAAACCAAACTCAGCCTCTCGTCTGTTGCTAATTTCTTAGTCATCCCCTACCTAAAAGAAAAAAAATATATAATCAACACTGAAAATTCTTATGATGCACGACTTTTGCGCCACCCGTATATAGAAGCTGCATACAAGAATAAACCATCTTTAAGAAACATTTTTATTATTTCATATTTAGGGTTTCTCATTATAAGATGCAAACACACAAGGAAAAATAAAAAATTATTCCAAGGCCTTTCGTCATTCCCTGACGAGGTGTACTACTGAATACACGAAAGGCCTTGGAATAATTTTTTCTTTTTCCTTGTGGGTTTGCATCATTCATTCATTTCATGTGTTCAAGTGCGAAATTCTCTCTCTCTCTCTCTCTCTCTATATATATATATATATATATTATATATATATATATATATATATATAATCCGTTGGGCCGACGTTGGCATTTCGGATATAACAAACAGCGACGTCGCCCCAGCGTTGGTTAGACGTTGGCCAGCTATCTGGAATATAAAAAGTGTGTGTGTGTTTAAAATATGAGTTAAGAGGCGTTGTTTTAAAAACTAAATGCAAAGGTGATCCCACGTAAACGTATCCAGTTGAAATACGATACGTTTTCGAGTGAGGAAAGGCCAAAACCGGATTCTCTGTTTACAAACGCCTAAAAACCTCATTTTTAAATGCGCTTCAATCGCCTCTCCGCTTCTTTTTATTACGTCATTTAAGGCAATTCTGCTTGCCTTTTCTTTACTTCTAATTGTGTGTGTGCCTGCATGCATGCCTGCCTGCCTGCGTGTGTGTGTGTGTGTGCGCGCGCGCGCTCGCTACGTTGTATAATATTAGAAATAAAGCAGTGTACACAATCTGGTTTTGTGTATACAAAGTGTAGTTTGTGTAGGATATAAATTTTAAAGATTGTTATTTATCCTTTGCAGATAATAAACACGTACTGCTGATATTCTTAGTGCGTTTAGTCTGTGTGTAAATAGGACCCCCACCCCCGATTTGGGTCTACAAGTCCAGGGGATCGTCGGTAATGCCGACGGGTTTTGGGTAATCTTTGGTTGTCTCCGCTTCGTAAATTAGAATTTTTCCGTCCTCAATTCGAGCTTTAAAATGTATAGATTTTAGCGTAACTTCTAGTTATATATATATATATATATATATATATATATATATATATATATATATATATATACCACCACGAACCTAATGAAGAGGTAGAAGAGGCCTTGACTAAAGCAGCTAGTTTTTATATGGTTCCATGGCAAACATTATGTCAGAGTTGAGTTAAACTTTTGTTTAGATTGTCGCAGATGTTGGAAAATGTAATTGTTTTCGCCTTTGACGACGAAGGGGCTTCAGAATGTGTTCAGTAGGACTTACTCGGGAATTCTCGGGTGACGTGGGAAGAACTCGCGCACTTTTTTGTCTTTTCCACCGAGAGGTGATTCTGGAATTAGACACGAGTCACACTCGCAGCGCGTGTGTACATCCCACACTAGGGGAAGAGGATTTTCAACAGTGACTATGCATTCAACAGTATTAAGAGGTCCTTCCATGAATGCAAGGTCAGTTTACAACATTCCAAATCGCTGTCCAAAACATTGCATACACCCACCTCCCCCTAGTGTTGAATTTGGGCGTAGACCGGATTCTTAAAACGATTCATTAACCATTCTTAAATTATTAATTTATTAAGTCGAGATATCCGAAAACGGAATAGACCTCCAAATTGCCATAGGTGTATACATCATCATTGGGCTAAATTTACATTGGCGGTTGTAATCAAGAATTCTCACCTAGTTTTGCATCGTAGTTTGTGCCTAAAATTGACAAAATAACACAATTTGCATTGTTCGCAGTCATTATGCCTGGCTTGGGCGTTATCTGGTGATGAACTCTGTTCTTATTGCGGGAAGCGATGGTCCTTTTTATCGATAATTAGCTTCTCTCTCGTTTGACGAAAATTTGCGATCATGTCATGAAGTGTTTCATTTGCAACCCCCAAGATTTTCGGCTCTACCTTTTACTTTGGCATCACTCTGTCCAATCATGCAACGACGGGCTACGAGCACCATCCGTATGAGGAATATATCGTGAGTCACCAATTCCTTCGATGTACCACGCGTCCTATTTGTAACCTAAACTAAAACGTTGCATATAAATTTGGCTCCCTCACTAAACTCTTGAGTGCCCATTTTATTATGGATCTCTCTCTCTCTCTCTCTCTCTCTCTCTCTCTCTCTCTCTCTCTCTCTCTCTCTCTCTCTCTCTCTCTCTCTCTTTTGATAAGGTACCTCACCGCCGGCTAATGGCCAATGTCCGCGCGCTGGGTATCGGTGGGGTTGTAATTAAAGGGGCTAGCTCGGGTTGGGCCTCGGTCACTAGCGGGGTTCTTCAGGGTTCCGTTTTGGGGCCACTGTTGTTTGTCATTTACATAAATGATATCGACGGTGGCATCGTCAGTAGGATCGCCAAATTCGCTGATGATACCAAGCTTGGGGCCATTGTTGGGATGCCCGAGGCGATCGAGCAACTGCGTGCGGACCTTCGTAGGATAGGAGAGTGGTCCGGAAAATGGCAAATGCCGTTTAACTTGGGTAAATGCAAGGTCATGCACATTGGCTACGCCAAACCCAAATCGGACTATATGTTGGGGAGTAATATCGAGACCACTGATTTGGAAAAGAACTTGGGTATGCTAATTAGCAGCGACCTTAAGTGTACCAAACAGTGCGTAGAGGTGGAAAAGAAAGCCCAGAAGCTGTTGGGTTATGTGAGGAGGCAATTTCGATTTCGGAACAAGGAGATTGTGCTCTCTCTGTACAATTCCCTGGTTCGGCCGCACCTGCAGTATGCTGTGCAGTTCTGGTCGCCCACCCTCAGGAAGGATATTGAGAGGCTGGAGCGAGTCCAGGTGAGGGCCACAAAGTTAATCCCTTCCAATCAACGCTTACGCGCCCTGAATTTGTTTTCGTTAGAAACTCGGAGGCTGCGCGGTCGACTCATGTCAATTCATCGAGGTTTTCAGCTCTTATGCGGGGTTCAACGATGTCGATTTCAGAAGCATGTTTAGTTTAAATGATAACTCAACTCGCAACAGTGGTTGGAAGTTGGATTTGAAACGGTTTAGCACTAGTGTGTGTGGGAATTACTTTACGTATAAAATCTGTGACACGTGGAACAGGTTACCTTCAAAAGTTGTGAACAGTTCCTCTGTGGATCAGTTCAAGAAAAGGTTAGACCGAATCTTGCACACTATTTGAGAGAGTAGGAAGTTTTCCCTGGCACCCGTTGCCATTGGTGCCTCTTCGGTATGGGCCGCAAGGCCTTTTGAGGTGCTTCTTTTCCTTGTAACATATATATATATATATATATATATATATATATATATATATATATAGCAAATGCAATACACATTACCATAAAGGAAATAATTGAGCAATTTGGTGTTTGTAGCTGCAACTGGGGCACCTCCCAAACAACTATATTTGAACCATTAAAAGCCGTAAAAGACGGACAATTTTTCTCTTAAAGACGAAAATGAGAAAATGGGAAAAGAAAAAAAAAGAGAAAAAGAAAGAAAAGAAATAAAAAGGATGAAATCCGAGGCAGGATTTAAAATTCTTATTTTGAAAAATGTTGCGGATTCCATCTTGGATTTCTCGGCTTGGCGAAGTCGGAGGAAAATACGCTTTAAGAATACCTTCTTCAAGGAAGTATTTATAAAGTGTGAGACTTGTTCAAAGAAGAGGAAGAACAGAAGGAACAAGAGAGAACTACAGACTATATAGATATATATATGTAAAGAACGACGCTTGTGTAGAAGAACGTTCCGTACAAGATGAGGAGGGAGAACGAACAAATGAAAAATGAGGTAACCACCCGGGAATCGAACCCGGGATCTTCCGATTGCCGGTCAGATATGCTATCCACTACACCATGGGCCTCGATTAATCAGAAGTCGTAATTCTCCTACATACGAGCAGAAACCAATGCCCTGAGGGGGCACCTTCGCATGCCGTACATATAATACATTTTAACTGCAAACAACACAGTATAATTAATGTAAAGAACGACGCTTGTGTAGAAGAACGTTCCGCACAAGGTGGTTTCTGCTCGTATGTAGGAGAATTACGACTTCTGATTAATCGAGGCCCATGGTGTAGTGGATAGCATATCTGACCGGCAATCGGAAGATCCCGGGTTCGATTCCCGGGTGGTTACTCATTTTTCATTTGTTTGTTCTCCCTCCTCATCTTGTGCGGAACATTCTTCTACACAAGCGTCGTTCTTTACATTAATTATACTGTGTGTTGTTTGCAGTTAAAATGTAATATATATATATGGGATGAATTTCACAATTAAACACGTGAAATGAATGAATGCTGCAAACCCACAAGGAAAAAGAAAACGATTCCAAGGCCTTTCGTGTATTCAGAGCACACCTCGTCAGGGAATGACTAGGTGTAGCTCGAATACACGAAGGCCTTGGAATCGTTTTTCTTTTTCCTTGTGGGTTTGCGGCATACATGTGTGTGTGTGTGTGTGTAATTGTTGATAAAACATTAATTTGGCTTTTTCTGAAAATTTAAAATCATTCGTAGATTCGTGTCCGTACCGGGTTTTACTGTTTTGTACAGGATGTCGAAGAATTCATCCGGATTCCTCTAAATAGGTAAAAACCAGTCAAAAACCGGTATGGATACGAATCTACTTACTGGTTATGAATTCTGTGAAAGGGACGTAATTAATGCTGTATCAAATACAAGAATATTCAGCATCAGGGCCAGACAATTCAAAGAGTGTTGCGAGTCGCTATTCTTACTATGGAGGAAATTACTCGACACAGAACAAATCTCGCTTTCATTAAAGAATGTCAACATTGCTACCGTATATGAAAGAGGTAACAGAGCATAAGAATTATCGCCCAATAGCATTCACCTCCGACCGGGGCATGGTTCCGATTAATAAGTTAATCATTGTTTCGAACTTAATCATTAATTAATAAAAATTTTTTTTAGAAAATGATGGAAAATGATTAATTTTCCTCATAATTTCAGCATCATTTTACCTTAAATTCTGTAATGTATCATTTGAATTTGGCACCTTTTTTTGCATGTATAAACTGTCTAATCCGCCCATGCCTGATTTCTTCAACCAAAGCAAAATAAATGTTTGAGCAAAATGTTTTCTTCGGTCTTATTTCACGCAACAGAAACAATAAAGCTCTTTCTTACTCTTTTCAGAAGTATTTAACTTTTAATAATTTTTAATCAGTTACTCATTGATTAATTATAAAATTTCATCATTCATCACTTTTTCCTAAAAATGATTAATTAACAATGCCCTACTCCGACCTTATGAAGTGCTTTAACAGGTAAATGGAGACTAAATTACTAACTACTGTATCTACAAGTAAAGAAATTCGTTGCGAACCAACGTGGTTTCAGGGCTGGAAGATCATGTCTATATTAGATTGCCAAGAAAGAATATTGGAGGAATTGTGGCGATGTCAAAATATAGTTTTAATATACACTGATTTTGCTTAAGCCTTCGACAAATGTGATCAATGAATTATAGTACACAAACTTAAGAATACAGGAATTACTGGAAAACTGGGACGATGAATATTTAATTTGCTGAACGCAGAGTGGTAGCATTTTAAATGAAGTCAAATTTGGAGTCTCTGAAGTCGTCAGCTCTGTCCCACAAAGTACAGTATTAGCTCCTTTGCTATTTATAATAATGACTGTCTTATCGTGTTTGCGAACGATACAAGTCTATGCAAAGAAGTATCAAACGAAAGTGACAGAAAAATTACAAAATGATGATGAAACAATGTTCGTGTGTGGGGGGAAGACGTAATATGAAGTTTAACGAGGAAAAATTCCAACTCGCTACATATGGTAAGAACAAAGAGTCGCAGAATAGTAAATACAAAACGGCAAAACATCATGCTAAAGGTGTATGAAAGAATTTAGTCGCACCAATAATAATTGAGTGTTGCTTAGTACTCAAAAGCCCATGCAAAAATGAGACATTGCAAACATAGAAGCCATTCAAAAGACTTCAACGTTAAAGTAGATAAAACGAAAGTTGAAGACTATTGGTCACGACTACAATCCTCGAAATTCTACTCCTTAAGAAGAAGACGTGAGCGATATACACTAAATATACATGTGGCAAATACTTGAGGGATATATGAACTTCAGAAATGAAATAGAAGCGCACTGGAATGAGAGAAGGAGTGGATTATATACTATCCTCGCTGCGGTTGGGCGGGAGAGCATGAAACCGAAGATGGAAATTACTCTCGGAATACGAGGCCCAAAATTCTTTAATCCCTTTAGTGGGCGGAGGTCTGCTCTGAGACTGAGTAAAATAGTCTGGCGTTAGCCAAAAACAAAATCGGTAAAGTGCTACTGTCCACTAAAGTGTTAACGTGCTGCCGAAAGAACTGCGGACCCTCAAACACACCAGCATAATTACATTCATGAATCATCTCGACAGGTTCCTGCGTAAAGTCCCTTACCAGCCATGTGCAGTTGGCTATGAGGACAGGTCGATAGTAGAAAGCAACTCTCTCCTACACAAATCCCCCAAATGAAGCGGAATACGGGTAAATCCTGAGAAGTGTGAAAAGAACAAACACACACACACACACACACACACACACACACACACACACACTCTAACTTTGTAAGCCGTTACATACGAAATGCATGAGTCTATACCTACGAGACTCCACCGCAGCCATCGCAATTTCCCCCATTTAAAGTGTATTTTGTGTGATTGACTTAATAAAGTTTGTCGAATATTATAAATCCTTTTTGATATTCGGAATGTGGAATTCCTCTCAAATTAAAGGTTACGCAGACACTTTTTCGCATAACGTTTGATTGATTGCCGACAATCTGTTACATTTAATATTCATATTGATATGCCTTCCACTTTGCGTGATTGTTCTCTCTCTCTCTCTCTCTCTCTCTCTCTCTCTCTCTCTCTCTCTCTCTCTCATATGTATATATACGCACACGCGCACTAGAATGCCAGCTGCGTCTTGTGCAGCAAAAGCTTCCGAAACAACCTAGGGAGGCGGGTGGGACTGTGTTGCTAAAAACCCTCCCTAAACCTTCACTAAATATGGTGAAGCCGTTTAGGGGGGGGGGGGTTCCCCTCCCAGTCCCTTTCCCCGTCGATACCAAACTGAGTTTTGTATCACCAAAAAATTCAAATTGACAGCTATAACATACTTCGATCCGACGTAACAGTAAGACGAAAAGGAGAATGTGCTATTTACACGTGAAAAGCATGTGGCAAAAATGACAGTAATTCATTCAAACAACTACGTAGAATTAGTAACAACAAAAGTTGAAAAATTAAACGTGATACTAGTTGATATATATACAGACTTCGGAACACACCAACTACAAAATTATCAGACACCATTTGCCAGAGGTCAGGAACCTGGTGAAAGCTCTAAACGGACTATAACGACTCCCCCTACTCCCAGTGTTATTCTCTGCGGTGATTTTAATTTCCCATTTATGAAATATAAAAGGATAGGAAGAAATATATGCGTATACCAAGACGAGGGAAGACCAGGAACGGGCCAAAAATGTTGCTTACTCTAGCTAATGAATTTGTTAATACAAGAAATAACAGAAAATACAAGAAAAAACAACTGCCTAGATTTTATTTGCGTACAACAGCAACCTAACAAATAACATAGAAATATCCCCAACTATATAATACCAGATCACATTATTATTGAACTATTAACCAATGTAAAAATGGGTAAGAAGGAACAAAAATTCAAAATTTCTAAGCTTCACTCTCAAACTATAATTGGGAAGGTATTACATCCAGCATGGAAGAAATAGACTGGAAAAACATCTTTAAGGATAAGGCCACGGAAGAGATGCTAATAACCCTCGAGGAGAAGACGCTAGAAGTTGTGGAAAAGCATGTCCCGAAAAGACGACAAAGAAGGAGAAGCAGCAGATTTGAGAGCCAAAAGAGGTAAATGTTGCGCGAGAGAAAGAGAGTGACTGAAAAATTAAGAAACCGCAAAGACAACAACAACAGAAAAATAATGACAAACTGGCCATACAAGGTCATACAGGGGTCTAATTAAAAAACCATACAGAGAAAGATGACGACACTAGAAGCGATAAAGGTTAGTTCAAAATACTTCTATAATTTTTCAAAAAGGATTATGAAAAATTACGCGACTATCGGGCCTTTGAAGAATGAAAAAAATACATTAACCGATGAGCTTGAAGTAGTATCTGAAATAATAAGAGCGCAGTATGAATTAGTTTTCAGTATCATCGAAACTAATACGCGATAGCAGTGCGTTCTTTGAAGAAGAATTGCAAAGGGAAAGTACAGTATAACGGACTTTGACTTCACAACACGAGCTATAAGGAAACTAAAAGCACACTCGGCAGCGGGACCGGACAAATGGAACGCTACACTGATTAAAAACTGCGAGCATGAAATCGCTAAGCCTCTATATTGGTTATAGAGACGATCGTTAGGTTCGGGAGAAATACTGAGCATCCTAAAGAGAGCGAACATAGTTCCAATTTATAAAGGAGGGGATCGGTCTGAGACAAAAAACTACAGGCCAGAGTCCTTGACACGTCATCTCGCCAAAATACTTGAAAGAATAGTAACAGAAAAAAATCTATGAATTTTTGGAGACTGAGAAAAAATTAAATGCTAACTAACACGGATTCCGGTCACGAAAATCGTGCCCATCTCACTAACGGGACACTATAACATCATTGATGCATTCGAAAACAATGAAAACTATGATGTGATATACGCAAACTTTGCCAAAGGCGCTCGACAAGTGTGACCATTGCATAAACTGAAATATATGAGAATAGCGGGGAAAGTAGGAAAATAGATATATAATTTTCTTAGCGAGGGGCAGCAAGTCGTTACAGTTCAAGAAATATTTTTATCAGAGTCGGAGGTCCGTAGCTGAGTTACACTCGTGAGGAAAAGGCGGACGCCTTTTCCTAAGGAGTGTAACTCGCTCCCATATTAGCCATTGCGTGTTATTCTACCTGCAACAAAAAAAACGGTCCCGAAACGAGACATAAATTTGAACATTTGTTTTAGTTCAAATGTATTACTTTTGTAAATTTAATTTAAAATAAATTTTCATCTGAGCCGCACTTATGGGGCACCCTGTATATATATTATTTGTTATTCCATCCAATATTTTCTTTTAATATTGAAAAATAATTCATTACATGGTTTATGATATACGCAATCCATTAAAAAGAATACTGAGAGTAAAAATATATAGTTTCACGACATGACGTTTTTAATCGACAGGACGGGACTTTAAAATTTAAATAACGTATTACCGAATTCTGGAGTGTGAACAACAATAATAAGCCGTATGTACCTGTGGTTAGAGGATATAGTCCTGTATCTTCACTTTAGAATTCATAACTGTATGCCATTACCATTCGTTTCCAATTGTTGTTTTCAATAATAGCTCATTTGATGTTACTCCGAGCGCTTTCCAAACGAGTCTAATAATGAAATGGAAAATAAGCGGCTTTTGTAAAAGGTTGTAACTTTCAAACACATTTAATTAAATAAAGTTTATTACATCTGTTATTATTACACGTTATTGTCAGTAATACTTTTATCGGTGTCTTTGGTGTTTTTTTATAGTGTATTTCGCCTCTGTATTTTAATAATTGCTTTAGTTAGAAAGTAATGAAATTAAGAGAGAGAGAAGAGAGACGTATAGTAAGTATAGTAAAAACGTGAACCTAATTTACGTATGTTGTCTCTGAAACATTAATTAGGGTCATCATATCATTACTGCATAATTTAAAATTTAATCTATTTGCTGGCCTTCCAACAAGAAGATCTGAAGGAATTGGTCTTCCACGCAGCGAGGTAATGGCCACTGTGTCCACATTTCCAATTTTATGAATGTAATTGGTATGGTTTGGAAGTTACAAAGGGACCCTAAATTACAGTATCGCAATTTCGTAGTCGGTAAATTGGGAAAAATGACTGAAATTACGTTTATTAAGGCCCGTATTTAGCGTCTAGCGAAGGTGGTATGAAATATTATAAATTCTGAATGTAATTGTGATGCTAATTTAGTGTTGATAATAGTATTATTATTTTTATCGTAGTCCTTTATTGCGCGTTATTAACCATCCACTAATTATAATAATATTCGTAGAAGGGGTACTTATCGAAAAGGAAAAAGTGGGTATTATGTAATTAGCTATAATTATTTATTAATTATTTAATTAATAATATTCATTATGTTTATATTTTTTGGGTAGATCCTTTGATTAAAAATGCTTTTTTTGTATTACACCCATCTCGTTATTATTATTATCAGTATATATAACCTTGTTTTTGCTTCCGCCCGAATTGTTCATTCTGACGAAGGTCAAGCTTGTTGCTCCTTAGACATATAACTTAACGTGGAATCTGAAACACGACCCACCACGGGGTGGTCAGAAATTACGAAGTCCTCGCCCTGACTCGATCTCACCTACCTCCCGATCAGCTGCTCCCCAGCGTCTTAAACACGAGGCTACCCAGGGTACACAGTTATCTATCAACCAATTTTATTGTATGGAAGGATGAACAGCTGGATTTTCTGCTCGCCGCCTACCGTCACGGAATCGAACCCGGGGCCGGAGGATTCGTAATCAGCGATGCTAACCATTACACCACCGAGGCACGCATATATATTTGTGGAAATAAACTGTCTATTAGAGTGGGGTTTTATTTTCAAATCCCTACTTGTGTGTAATTCGATAGATGGCAGCACTGGTGGTAGTTTCGATTAACGAAGTTACCACTACTAATCCTCAGTTTTTTCTTTAAGTTGGTTCTGATCTGTGGTACGAGACACTGTGTTGCGCTAAGGTGAACAATCAAAATGAATCTACAGTTCACACCCGCTGAATACGCTGATATCCATTTCATTTATGGATTCTGTGATGGTAACAGCAGAGCGGCAGTTGAGGAATATCGAAGACGTTTTCCGAACCACCAAAGACCGAACAGGCAAGTGTTTAGTGACACACACCAGAGATTAAGGGAAACAGGGATAATTGTTCCACGTAACCAAGAACATGTAGCACGACGGGCCGTTGCTGTGGAGGAACGCATATTGGACCTAGTACAACGTAGCCTAACTACCAGTGTTCGAAGGATTTCAGACGAATTGGTGAATCCGCATCGCGTGTACGAGTATGGCGAACCATACATGATGAGGGTTTGTATCCCTATCATTTGCAATGTGTGCAAGCTCTTCAACCGGATGATTACGATGAACATGTTCAATTTTGCCAGTAGATGGTTATGCATCGCCAAATTCTTAATCGCATACTGTTTAGTGATGAAGCACAATTCATTCGGGATAGAATTAACAATAGACGAAATTCCCACTTGTGGTCCGCCGCCGATAATCCCACGGTATCGTTGAAGGAAACTTTCAACATCGATTCTCGGTGAATGCTTGGTGCGGTGTAATTGGAGATCAGCTGATTGGACCGTTCGTTTTGGAACAACGATTAACTGCTGATATTTATCTGAACTTCCTGATGAACGAATTGCCGCTTTTGATGGAGGACGTGCCCTTGGAGACAAGGTGCAGGATGTTCTTTCAGCACGATGGGGCGCTATCACATTTTTTTTGGTCGTCATGTTACGGATTACTTGAATCACTGGTACGGGAATCGTTGGATTGGTCGTGCTGGTCCAATATCGTGGCCCCTGAGATCTCCGGACCTAACCCCGTTAGATTTCTTTTTATGGGGTCTTATGAAAGAGATGGTCTACAAGACCAAAGTACAAACGAGAGAGGAACTCTCGCGTCGAATTATGGATGCCGCTGCTTACATCGAGAACACCCCAAAATGACTCAATGGGCAGTGGACTCTTGTTTGGAACGAGCAAGGATGTGCATTGAAAACCGAGGCGGACATTTTGAACATTTATAAAGTGTATCTCATGAAATGCAGCAATAAATACATCAGATTAATACTCTCATTTATTTTTTCCTTGCACCTTTAAACGTCCGTAGCTCCGCAACGGTTGGAAATAGCACCAATGTTTTATTAACTTTTTCTCGATATCATCCCCCCCAAAGTATGGCAGACTGGTTGTGAAACACCCTATATATATATATATATATATATATATATATATATATGTGTGTGTGTGTGTGTGTGAGTGTGTGTGTGTGACAGTCTTCGAGTTCAAGTATCTTTCGTAAATTTTTTTGAAGTTTTCCAAAACCGTGACAAGTGTATCCTGGTTGATACTTTTCACGATGTGATTTCCGCTTTCAGTTTTGGAAGTATGCAACGATAAACACTGTCCTTCGAATTTCATCATTAGTCTCTTCATTGGAGATCTTCAAATTGTGCTTAAAATCACGCATAGGATTTGCACGACACTCTTTAAGGAAATAACGCTTCGCAATAAACACATTCAGCGGTAGAATACGCTATCTTGTACAGTACACTAAATTCAGTAATAGCCGAGCTCAGCTATGTTAAAAAATATTCTAAATTCCTTGGCCAAATTTGTTAGTTTTACTTAGTCTAAACTAGATGAAAAAGTAACTCCAAATTTCCGCGAAAATAATGGTGTGTTGTTGGAATTTTTTTTGTCAAATACTTTCAGCGTATGAATTAAACAAAATAGTGCCTTTATTAGCCACACCCTGAAACCTCGCTTATGGTGATTATTATAGATAATATTCGACCAATGAAATAATTAGTTTAGAGCTTTGTGATTATAATATGACTAATTTGCACCTTGATCGAGCACTTTTGCCGAGGTATTTTAATTTATTTAAATTTTTGTGAGTTCCACCTATTTTCTCAAAAAATTGAAGTATTATAAAAACCTGCTTCCATGGTTAATTTTTTTGAAAACTATCAAAATGATGATTTTTTCAGAGATATTCGTAAGTTTCGAACAATGGATAAGAAAAGAGAGTTAACCGAATCTGAAAGGGCTAAAATCGACGCTTTTCATTCTCAAGGACTTTCGCAAGCTTCAGTTACAAGAAAATTTAAATGTTCAAGGTGCCCTGTTCGAACAACTTTAAAATGTCTTCAAGACACCAAGAACCACGCATATAAGCCAAGGAGTGGGCGAAAGAGGGTTACTAATGCTAGGGAGGATCGATTTTTGAAACGCTCATTTTTGCAAAATTGCCAAAAAACATCATCTGAGCTAGCTGCAGAGCTAGCCCAAGCAAAAAACAAAAGTGTGTCATCTAGAACAGTGAGAAGAAGGCTCGTAGAATCTGATCTCAAGGAACGAAAGAAAAGCCGGGAAGAAACCATGGCTGTCTGAGACAAATAGAAAAAAAGAGGCTTGAATGGGCGAAAAAACACCAACATTGGACCTCCGAAGATTGGGGAAAAGTGCTTTGGTCAGACGAAAGTAACTTCGAGTAAGTAGTAAAACCCTTCTATTTCCTTTACCATCAAAACTGATAAATACTCTGCCTTTTGGACTTTATAGGGAATCATAAAAAGTTTGATTTCTCTTGGATTCTTTAAGATTTTCAGCTCTCCTAGTGCAACGTTTGTAAGGCAAAGAGTAGGCGAAGCATACGAGCCAGAATGTATTGTCCCTACAGTAAAATTTGGCGGTGGTAGCATAATGGTTTGGGGCTGCGTGTCTTCTGGAGGAGTTGGAAAACTGTTTTTGTGCCAGGGAGGATGAATTCTTCGTTGTATACTGCCATGTTAGAGCGAGTTCTGGACCCATCTATGGAAAACCTTTACCCAGGAGTAAGCAAAGGTGACATTACATTCCAGCAAGATAATGCACTTTGCCACACATCTCGAGCAACTCGAAATTGGCTTGACGCGAAAGGACTCAAACTTTTGGAGTGCCCCCCCCCCCCAAAGCCCAGACCTTAATCCTATAGAACACCTGTGGGCAGTATTAGGCAAGGTTGTCCGGAGACATAAGTCTTCGTCTGAAGCTAAACTTCATGCTAAGAAGCTTCTTGAAGAATGGGAAAAAATGCCTATTGAAACTTGCAAAAAATTAGTCGATTCGATGCCAAGACGCATTCAAGCTGTAATAAAGGCAAATGATGGGTGTACTACGTATTAAAATATTTCAGAATAAACTTACTTTCTTGTTTTATTTTTTTCTAACCTCAAAAGAGAGAGGAATAACACTATTACTCATATAAGTAGGGTGGCTAATACTTTTGGTTATATATATATATATATATATATATATATATATATATATATATATATATATATATATATAGTAGAGAACCAATTCTTCGCGAAAAAATTGGAACGTTAAAAATATCCTAAACGGCAAAATTTCACATTTACACAGTTTGGCACAGAGAGGAGCATCTTGAGAAGAATCGCCGCAATATTGTGACGCCAAAAGCCGAAATACCACTGTCAGCCTCTGACCTTGAAATTACTGACAGTAACCCCAATTTCGAATGGGTTTCAGAGGCTATTTATCCTTCAATGCGAAGAAAGACCGTGAAGTTTACCTGAAAGACGCCGAATCTCGCTCTCGCCAGAGGAAAATCACGTACTTTTTCGGTTCATTTTAGTTTAATAAAAGATCATTGTCATCACAATTCTTCATTACTCTTATTGAAATGTACAAAACTTGTGGTAGAAAAAGAAGGAATTTGTGTTCTTTTTAATTTTATCTTTTTTTTCTAAACAAAATTCGTCGTCTTGGAGGGCATCTATTTTTTCCTATAAGAATGTTAAAATTCTACGCCGTCCGTCCATACCTACGCAGGGTCTCCAGAAACATATCTCCGATTGCAGGGTGAAAAAAATCCCCATGGTTATTTAAAAAAAAAAAAAACCATTGGTTTAAAAAAAAAATCCAGAAAACTATGGTTTATTTGGTTTTAATGGTTCGTTAGTGTTTGATTGTAGTAAAATGATTATCTTTCATATTTTATTTAAGCATTATATTAACTTTTACGAGAAAGAAACTACCTATGTTTACACTCAAAATTATAAAACCAGTTTGTTTATTATTTTCTTCTAAATAATAGTAGGAGCTATTGAAGAATAGGGACCCCAGCCTTCTTTAGCTAGCTTTATAAGGCTAACTAACGAAAATATCATGACCTAACCTAACCAATCGTCAAGGGCGTACAGTTAACCTAACGACTGGTTAGGTCGTGATATTTTCGTTAGTTAGTCTTATAAGCCTAACTAAAGAAGGCTGGGGTCCCTATTCTTCAATAGCTCCTAATAGTAATAATTACGAAAGCAATTGCTTTAACACTATTCAGATTTCAGATATATCGTAATCATATTGTTCATATAAACAAAACGTGTCAAATGCGATGACTAGGAATGTCAATTATTTAGGTAAATAAAAATTATTTAGTAAAATACTAACCAACCCTATTTTTGGTGTAATGGTAAACTAAATTTCTCATTTTTCGTGTAATTGATACTTTAATAGTAGTTGGAACATAAACTTTATTGTCAGGATTTCCAATGAAAAATAATAAAATACCTTAGCTCAAAGTACAGACTTTTTTCATGTTGTTGATTGTTGACAATGTGACAGACACAATTAAAAAATAAGCACAATATTAGGTTTCGTGTATGAAATTATCATCATTGATTTACGTTCATTTTTAGCATTAAAATATTAAAACTAAGAATAAAAAGCAAATACATACCCCCCCATTAAAAAAAACCTTTTTCCCCCATCAGGAAAAAACCAAAAAAAAACCGTGGTTTAAACCAATCACCGTGTCCGAGTGGAATTGGTTATCTAACACACACACACACACACACACACCACACACACACACACACACACACACACACGTAGCCAGCAGCTCATAAGATCCATATGGCGAACTGTATTCAAAACAGAATTCCTTTCATTTGGTTAAAATTAACAACACGTGTCACCCAAATGGTTAACAGTTAAAGAAAAAAGTTTTAACAAAGCTGATTTGCTATTATTCTTTCATTCCTTTGTGTTTTTACTTTCTCACACACACACACACATATATATATATATATATATATTATATATATATATATATATATATACCTCTCAACCTTACAAAGGTTTCGCGCGATGATTTCTCATTTCGCGAAGGTCAAGCTTGTCGCCCCTCTCGAGTTGGCCTGGTGAAGTAGTGAGTTGGATTCTTGCACTCTCCACCTCACATAGCCAGGTACGCCCGGCTCATCGGGGATTGTTCTGAGCCAGGCGTCTAGTCTTCTTTTGAAGATGTCCACTACACCTCCCTTCGTGTTTCTTAGGTCTTTGGGCAACTGATTAAACAGTTTTGGTCCTCTCACTACAAAACTCTTCTTTCAGGGTTAAGGATGTTCCTGTTTCGCCTTCAATTTGGCAATACGACACAGTCTACCGTTTCGACTTTCCACCGTTGTTTGGGGAGTTATAGGCAGGGGTGCAGTGCTGCCGGAGCTCACCGGAGCGCCGCTCCGGCACCTCTGCAAGAGGAAGTTTGGAGGAATTACCATAAGCAACAAAAAAATTGTCTCCATTAATTATCAACAGTTTCTTACTAGTCTTGTGAACAGTTTGCAGCACCGTATGTTCACGACAACATCCATGAAAGGTTCTCAAACTTCTGAACCTCAAAGTATGTATAAATCACTGCTAAATGAAATGTATGTCCTTGAAAAAGACTACTGGCCTGATGAAATACCACCTAATTACGGAGAAGCTGAAATCTCATCTCTCTGTAAGAGGTTTAAGCTTTCTTCTTACTCTGTACTAAATGCCTTTAGAGACAATGTGGAAGATCATGGGCGCCGCATCCCCCAAGATTTACACCCATTACTGAGCTGTTCACAAGTTATTCCTATTAGTACTGCTGAGTGTGAGAGGGGATTCAGTCACATGAACTTGATAATAACAACAACACGCTCAAGAATTCTCATAAATCATGTATCAGCGCTTATGTTTGTTAAACTACATGGACCTCCTCTAGTTCAGTGGAATCCTGAGCCATATGCCATATCATGGCTGCGGTACCACAGATCGGCAGATGACACCAGGACAAGAGTTGCTTCAGACCCCCGAAAACATATCACGCCTGACCCTTTGTGGAAATTATTGTGAAACTTCCCACTGGTGGTATTTGGTAAGCACTAAGTAGTTTTAACTTCTTAAATTGATAAAATACATGATTGCTCTTTTTTCTTTATTTGCTTGATAATTATATTATTTTATGATAATTAGTGAGTGCAAACACGAAATACTTAGTCATCGTGTGGCATATATAGAAACAGGATAGGAAATGGCAGGCTTTTGTCAGGCCCACCAGAGCTCCGGCACCTATAAAATTGGCACTGCACCCCTGGTTATAGGGTTCAAAGTAAGATTAGGGACTAGTTTCTCCATTATTTTCCAAGTGTAAATAAATGGTGTATCTCTCTCCTCCTTTCCAGTGAATATAGGTCTAGTTCGCGAAACCTTTCCTAGTAATTTAGTTCTCTGCACCCATTGATCTTGGCTGTGAAGCTTCTCAGAATCTCTTCTAGCTGTCTAATGTCTTCTTTTTTATATGGGGATGTCAGGACCGAGCAGTATTCGAATTTGGGTATTGTCAGGGTTTTCAGTAGAGGAATCATTACATTCCTATCCCTATTCCTATCACACACACACACACACACACACACACACACACACACACAAACACAAACACAAACACACAACTCGCGAATCGTTGCACTCCGGATGGTCGCACATCCACTTCTTCGCATAAACCCCCTCTATATATAACCTCGGAATCATCACATCATTGCACTTGCATTTTCCCACCTTTTGTTAGTCATTCAATGATTAAATGCAGCCGAAAGACACCATATGTTTAGAGTAACGTAACTTTATAAGGCAATATCCTTTCAGTCTTAAAAAATGAGTCAAACCGTGTTTTACTCAGCTCGCATTACGCGCACACTCGTCCACAATTATGTACACCTTAATTAATGTACATTTCAAATGTTAAGGTAAGTACACTGTACAGTACGTTATATCATAATGAACCTCAGCATCATCGCACATTTCGCTTCGTCGTACACCTCAACCGCCCCATTAGTTGTGACGATTCGCGAGTTGTGTGTATATACAAGGTGTCCCATAAATCTGGTCTCGTAGGAAAATTTATTTAAAATTAAATTTACAAAAGTAAGACATTAGAAGTAAAACAAATGTTCAAATTGATGTCGTGTTTTGGGACATTTTTTTTCGTTGCGGGTAGAATACGCAATGGCTAATTTGGAAGCGAGTTACACTCGTGAAGAAAAGGCCTCCGCCTTACAGCAAAAAAAAAAAAGTCCCAAAACAAGACATCATCCATTTGAACATTTGTTTTAGTTCCAATGCATTACTCTTGTAAAATAAATTTTCCCATAAGACCGGACTTATGGGACACCCTATATATATATATATATATATATATATATATATATATTCATTCAGAGATTCAGTTTTACTTATAAACTATGTACATATATACAAAGATTACAGTGGATGACGGATGGTGCATGATGCCAGTTAGAGTTTTACTTTTATTGTTTTGTACCCTTTAACTTTTAGGTTTATCACACTCAAAAATGAGAAGGAGCCAAAAAATGTATGAAAATCTTATATAAATTTAGTTGAAGTATTGTAAAGTGTTTTATATATATATATATATATATATATATATATATATATATATATATATATATATATATATATAACAGGGTGGTTCAAAAGTCCCTCTCTACTTTGCTGAAATAATAGTATTTTAGGATAAAAATGTAGTAACATAATTAGATATATATTTATTTATCAAGTTTAGGTCTAAGATTCGACGTGAGTACCATCAGTGTCTCTGCAAATCTCAAATCTGTCCACTGCATTGCGGAACATTCTCAAGCATCTCGGGGTTTTTTTTAGCCACTGCCGCGACAATGCGGGTTCGCAGATCCTTCAGGTCTGTAACTCTTGTTTTGTAAACCTCAGACTTTATAAAGCCCCACGCAAAGATGTCTAATGGTGAAGAGGAATGTGGTTTAATAAATTTTGGTATAAATTTTTTTCAATCAATTCTGTGCGCATGGCGGCTCGTCTTGGATAATCCTCTTCGTGTAACTCGTGTCGCACTTGAATATGGGAACTTTTTTTTTTAATGTTTATTTTAAAATTCTTAGAACAGTCGTTTTTGGTATGCTCAGTCTATATGTGATGCTGTGCGAGTTGACATTCTGGGATTTGTTTCAAAGGCATCTCTACCAATTCAACATTGTCTTGAGAAGTACCAGGACGTTCAGATCTTGCCTCATTGATGAACATATCCTGTTCTTTTAAATTTATTGACGAGTTCGCGAATTGCTTTATTTGTAGGTCCTGGTTTGTGAAATCTTTCGAATTTTTCTCGAATTTTTTTGCACTACTTCTCTTGGATACGTAGTGTTACTACCATCGCACGTTCTTGTACATCCATCGTCATCCATGACCTGTAGAAAATAAAAATATAATTATTTCAGCAAAATAGATGGGACTTTTGTACCACCCTGTATATAATGTATTAAATCGATCCTCTCTCTTCTCTCTCTCTCTCTCTCATATATATATATATATATATATGTGTAGTTGTTAGCGTCGCTGACTACGAATCCATTGGCCCCGGGTTCGAGACCCGACGTCAGCCGGCGCGCAGCAAAACCCAGCTGTTCATCCTTCCATACAATAAAGAAAGTGGTTGGTAGATAAATGGGTACCCTAGGTGGTCTAGTGGTTAAGACGCTGGGCTGCTGATGGGGCGTGGTTCGGATTCCACGTTAAACTGTAGGTCTAAGGTGGAGTGAAAAGCTTGACCTTCGTCAGAATGAACAATTCGGGCGGAAGCTAACCAAAGGTGTATATATTATATATGAGAGAGAGAGAGAGAGAGAGAGAGAGAGAGATCCACGGTAAATGGAGTTGTTTGTGTACACATAACTATTATTCTTACGACTCGTTTTTTGACGTATAATTCGAATAGGTGTTCTCGTTGTTGTTGTTGTTGTTGGGAGTTACCCCAAAGTGGGGGATAGTACATTTTTAAAGGAAGTACTTGGTTTTCATAGTCCGGGAGCAAAATTGTGTGGTACAAAGAATTTCATTATCTGTACTGTATTTCACTATTTTTCAGGATTTATGTTAGATAGATAGGAAATATAATCCTTCGATGATATGCCTTTAGCGAGCATTATACCAAAGGACTTTTTACGTTACATTCTTCTAAAACTACACTACCGAGAATTCATCCCTTTAGAATTATGCATCTTTGGTGCATGCCCGAGTTGACGAAGTTTGTTTTGTTGACAGTCAAGCCTGGCTTGTCTGAGAGTAACCATTCATTTACCTTGGTAAGTTCAGTATTTAATGTATTTTTAAGTATTTTTAGGGTGTTTACCCGAATAAAACTGTGGCGTTATCTGAGTATGCTTGTACAGAGTGGCCACAGTCCCTTTGCAGTGAAATTACAGCATATCTGTATGTTGCCCTTGTTTTTCATGCAAAGGGACTTTGTGGCCACCCTGTAGAGCGGGAAAATATACTGTATACAGTAAAAACGGTAAGGGATCCAGAACTGAGCCTTGAGGCATACCATATACTATACACTTAATATCAATTAATATGTGACATAAACTGATGACGATTCGATTAGGTAACTTCTAAAATAATCCGTAATATATAAATATAATTTGCTAAGTAGTACATGTATAGAAAGGTCAGTGACATCTCAAAAGAAAAGTTTCATTTTATGTATTTCTGATATCAGTTAAATTTGAAATAATTCTTTTCTGTTGATTTATTTTTGCTATCGGGATTAGAGGTCATAGATTTCCAACTAATGATACATTATTTTTATAAAAATCTTTTCAAGTATTTTACTAACTACAGATAATGAGCAGCTTGGCCTATAATTATTGGCAGCTGAAGGACCACTTCCGATGTTTTCAGCAGTGATGGAAAGACGTCTTCAGAAATACTTGGATTCGTAATTATTTTACCTAAAACTGTTTTTCACCAAGTTTTAATACAGGAAAATTGTAGTTATAAAGTATTCGTTGTTTTTAAGGTAGTAAATACTTTTTATCATTTAATTTGAACGAGAGAAAATGAGTTTTTGTAGGTTTAGAGACGTAATGAGTTTTTGTAGGTTTAGAGACGTAATGAGTTTTTGTAGGTTTAGAGACGTAATGAGTTTTTGTAGGTTTAGAGACGTAATGAGTTTTTGTAGGTTTAGAGACGTAATGAGTTTTTGTAGGTTTAGAGACGTAATGAGTTTTTGTAGGTTTAGAGACGTAAAGTTTTTGTAGGTTTAGAGACGTAATGGTTTTTGTAGGTTTAGAGACGTAATGAGTTTTTGTAGGTTTAGAGACGTAATGAGTTTTTGTAGGTTTAGAGACGTAATGAGTTTTTGTAGGTTTAGAGACGTAATGAGTTTTTGTAGGTTTAGAGACGTAATGAGTTTTTGTAGGTTTAGAGACGTAATGAGTTTTTGTAGGTTTAGAGACGTAATGAGTTTTGTAGGTTTAGAGACGTAATGAGTTTTTGTAGGTTTAGAGACGTAATGAGTTTTTGTAGGTTTAGAGACGTAATGAGTTTTTTGTAGGTTTAGAGACGTAATGAGTTTTTGTAGGTTTAGAGACGTAATGAGTTTTTGTAGGTTTAGAGACGTAATGAGTTTTTGTAGGTTTAGAGACGTAATGAGTTTTTGTAGGTTTAGAGACGTAATGAGTTTTTGTAGGTTTAGAGACGTAATGAGTTTTGTAGGTTTAGAGACGTAATGAGTTTTTGTAGGTTTAGAGACGTAATGAGTTTTTGTAGGTTTAGAGACGTAATGAGTTTTTGTAGGTTTAGAGACGTAATGAGTTTTTGTAGGTTTAGAGACGTAATGAGTTTTTGTAGGTTTAGAGACGTAATGAGTTTTTTGTAGGTTTAGAGACGTAATGAGTTTTTGTAGGTTTAGAGACGTAATGAGTTTTTGTGGTTTAGAGACGTAATGAGTTTTTGTAGGTTTAGAGACGTAATGAGTTTTTGTAGGTTTAGAGACGTAATGAGTTTTTGTAGGTTTAGAGACGTAATGAGTTTTGTAGGTTTAGAGACGTAATGAGTTTTTGTAGGTTTAGAGACGTAATGAGTTTTTGTAGGTTTAGAGACGTAATGAGTTTTTTGTAGGTTTAGAGACGTAATGAGTTTTTTGTAGGTTTAGAGACGTAATGAGTTTTTGTAGGTTTAGAGACGTAATGAGTTTTTGTAGGTTTAGAGACGTAATGAGTTTTTGTAGGTTTAGAGACGTAATGAGTTTTTGTAGGTTTAGAGACGTAATGAGTTTTTGTAGGTTTAGAGACGTAATGAGTTTTTGTAGGTTTAGAGACGTAATGAGTTTTTGTAGGTTTAGAGACGTAATGAGTTTTTGTAGGTTTAGAGACGTAATGAGTTTTTGTAGGTTTAGAGACGTAATGAGTTTTTGTAGGTTTAGAGACGTAATGAGTTTTTGTAGGTTTAGAGACGTAATGAGTTTTTGTAGGTTTAGAGACGTAATGAGTTTTTGTAGGTTTAGAGACGTAATGAGTTTTTGTAGGTTTAGAGACGTGCGTGTAGCTTCATTATTTTTTTTATTCTACGCGTTCGTGGAAGCATATCTGCGTTGGAGAAAAAACGATAATTATTTAGTTATGTTGCGTTTGAAAGGTTATCATTGACCGTGTAATTATTAAATTAACTTCCGCGTATTATTAAGTTTGAATTTTTTTGACACTTTCATGGTTTTTCCACAAATGTTTTCATTCCGAATTGATGTTAAATGGATCAGTAGATGTTCTGACATTTAGCATTTTTAATTAGTATTTTTATACAGAGCGAAAGAGAATTTATATAGTTAATTTTGCTTTCCATAGTTATTAAAGCTTTGAAAATATTATAACTCGGCTTTCTATGAATTGTACGGAGGGTTGACGATAGTAAATAGACACCACGATGATTGTCCTCAAGAACAAATGGCAAAGCTCATCATTGGAATTCCAGAGCGTGTATCACTTTTACGTAATATAAAGGAGAAAACAACACTATTTTAAGTATATTTATTCGGTTAAAATCCGTTATTACTTATTAACTTTTATTATCAAATCAAACACTATGGAAAAGTCGAAGGTGTTTATTTACTTTTGTCACCCCTTTGTATAATTCGAGAAGAGATAATGGCTTTGAGAAATGTTTAGATTTAAACTTCAGATTTTAGCGGAAAGTAACAATTAAGCTCAAATTTCATAAAAAAAATGATAGTGTTCAAATCAGTGAAGATTGTTTGTAATAAAAATAGTGTTGTTAAATCTATCCGTAAATTGTCTTTTGTTTACTTGAAAATATATTCTGTAGGGAATGTCTGCTTTATACAGGGTGTCCCATAAGTCCGGTCTCGCAGGAAAATTTATTTTAAATTAAATTTACAAAAATAATTTGTTAGAATGAAAACAAATGTTCAAATTGATTTTGTAAGGCGGAGGTCTTTTCTTCACGAGTGTAACTCGTTTCCATATTAGCCAATGCGTGTTATTCTACCTGCGACAAAGAAAAAAAAGTTCTCGAAACGAGACATCAGTTTGAACATTCGTTTTATTTCTAATGTATTACTTTTGTAAATTTAACTTAAAATAAATTTTCCTACGAGACCGGACTTATTGGGACACCCTGTATATCGTAAAGTGATCCCTCGTAGCAGCATTACGCACACACGAGTTTACCGCTTGTATGTTTGTAAATATGTTCTATTGTTGATTTGGTTAAGTTTTTGCCGTATAGTTGGAGATGCTCATAGGTTTTGTAATAGTAGAAGTTATAAGATAAAAAGTTAATTAGATTTTAAAAATGATGAGTGGGTGGTGCGCGATGGAAGATATTTCGTAATTTTATACTAAAATCTCGGAATTTACGAGATTTTTTTCTTCTCCTTCGCCCTCAATTGAAGTGTTACGTTAGGCAGCAGTTTCTTAGATAATGTAAATCTTGCGAAGCTTGTTATTTTGTCTTGCTGTCGTGGAAAGATGGAGTTTAGATCAGTTTATTGGAGGTTGAAATGATAAGTAAATTTCTTCCGTGTTGGATTAATATAAATATAAATTAATACTAATATAATATTTATTATAAATATTAAAAGTGTCGGTATTGAAATGTACCTATATTAATATAAGAATCGGTAGAATATTAAGAACCTATATTGAGAAATCTGGTACGATCTGAGGAAAGTTTATGTATGACCTAAAAATGTATAGTAGTGCCCGATGTAGAGAGGTTATGATATTGGTATTGAAAAAATATACGCGTTTAAATTATGTAAAAACGTGTCACTATTGGAGTGAAACTTGTATCATAAAAAAAAATAATATCAATTTCCATTTTTTGCCGCTTGTTACTTCCCCAAATTTTGGAAATTTTCGCTGTACGTACTTACCGGTTTCGCATCACGTCTCGTGCATCATCGTTAACAAGATGTTTCCATCCCCCGCGAGTTTAGTTTTGTTTTTTGAGAATTAGATTCCTTTTGGGTTTTGTCTTCACAGATGAATTACAGGCTTTGTAGGAGGAGTCTTATTTCCTCATTTACGATCGTTGTCCTTTTTTTACGCGTGACGTTTGGTTCTTCATTGAATATTCACAGTTTTGTTCGATGATAGCTAATGATAAATTTGTATTCGGTGGCGCGTTCTACCTCCACCCGCGTTTCGGGGTTTGTTTCTTGATGAGTGCCGGATACCCACGTTTTTGTTAGTACTTTTTAATCGGTTGGCACTATTAGGATTAACAGTAGTTATATATATATATATACTCACAGTTTCGTTCGCTTTCAGATCATTTTTGTCGATCGTATCTGAATTTGAGGTGTCTCTCCTTCGTAAATTCATGTTCACGAACCTTACTTTGGTATTATCGCCCTTTAAGTCTTCTGTTTTTTATGTGGCACCGTTTTTACAAGCTTTTTTCACGACTTTTAAACTTTTTATTATACTTTTGGTTTTAGTGAGGATTTCGAAGAGAGAAAAGTGTATTTGTGTGACAAATCTCCAACATCAAATTTAAGGCTTTCTCATTCGGTTTTATTCGCCGCCATTTTAAAAGTGGTTTCAAACTATTAAAAACAAATTTAAATTTTTGGCAACACTCTCCATTGAATGACGGTAAATAAATTAATATTTATTAGCTTCGAGATCGTCAAATGCGAGAACTAAACGTTCAGGGCAACAGCTTCTCAAGGTCACTTACGGGCGATCCCTATAGGTCTACAGGGTGTCCACAATGTCTTGTCACCCCAGTAAAATTATAACTGATTTTTTCTTTCAGACCCATTTGAAATACGTGATAGCAGCAAACTATACGATTGAACAACGCATATTGGCTAGTATCTGGGTCCATGAACGACCACGTAATGGCAAAACCATTGAAAATATTCGGGCAGACTTCCAGGACCGATTCAATCATGCAGCTCCTTATATACTGTATATATATATATATATATATATATAATATATATATATATATATATATATATAGTTGGGGTTCTGGTGTTTCTTTGTTTTAAGTGAAGTGTGAAGAGGAAGATGGAAGGTGGCGTTAGTTGTTAGGATTGAATGTTGTTGTTTGCTGGTTTTTCCATTCCGTTTCGTCCATTGGATGAGTGTGAAAGGCGCTTAGCAATTTCCTCGTGAAATACTTCTTACTCACGAGGGCCATTAACGAGCTCTTTTCGCTAATGTCGCCTCTCGTCTCGCTTTGTTTCTCGCCTCTTACTTCTCATCTGGAGCGCCTTTTTACGCACTCGCTTACGTATGTCGTTGGTTCGTTAGTTCGAGAGTTTTTGTTACTCGCTTCTTAAATTTCTCCTCTCTCCTCTCCTCTTTTCTGCGTGCGTGTGCAACTTTTGTTGTTTTTGTTGTTAAGCTGTTGGTGTAAGAATGAACATTTCGGGTGAGCAGACTAATGTTATATACAGGGTGCCCCATAAGTCAGGTCTCGTAGGAAAATTTATTTTAAATTAAATTTACGAAAGTATGCATTAGAAACTAAAACAATGTTCAAATTGATGTCTTGTTTTGAGACCTATTTTTTGTTGCGGGTAGAATAACAGGCAATGGCTAATATAGAAAGGAGTTACACTTCTCGGGAAAAGGCCTCCTGTTCGGCTGGTTTTTTAAATTATTCAGGATGGCTACTGTAGGTTCCTCGTCTTTTGTTTGGCAAGTACATCGAAAAGTTTTGGGTCTCGTGTTCTGAGGGTATTTTCCATCCTCGTTTTCATGGTCCCCCGTCCCACAGTACAGAATCTGCCTCATATCTCATTCCATTGTGTTTCTATTCCATTTCTAAGGTTGGGGGTACAACCCTCGAGTATTTTCAATACGTATATTATTGTGTACCGCTCACATCTCCTTTCCAGAGAGTCAAGTTTCGGGGATTGTAGTCGAGACCGTACTCTTCACTTTCGTTCGTTTCCTCTATCTTAGACGTAAAAGTCTTTTGTATGGCTTCTTTGTTTGCAATGTCTAGTTTTTGTATTGGCTCGCGAGTACTGAGCAATACTGAGTTATTGGTAATACTAGGCCAGTGGTTCCCAATCTTTTTCACTCCATTCCCCCCTTGGGGAATCCTCGAAATCCCCGTAGGCTCCCTTCTTTTTCCCCAAAAGCCATAAAAATAATAATGGAAAAATAAACGATTGTGATCAGATGAAAAGAACATCCTCCTTTCGTTTTTTATTGTTGACAACTTACAAAAATTACTCGTATAATTAATGATCACATAATTACATCATCACTGGATTTTACTCATAATGTATTTCACTCATCATTATCTTAGTAACGGGACACGTTAGTTCAGCCCAACGCCTATCACACAGACAGGTACTGGACTCATGAATCCTGAGCTAATCCGTTAAAAGCGAAAACTACCAACTAATATAAATGTTGAGTTAAAATTTTATTTTAAATATTTATCACTTCTTCCCCTATGAAGGCCAAAAAGCATAGCAATCAATAACTGTATAACTGTACATAACTATAACCATCGCTATGTAGACACCACCATTATCACAGTGATATACCATTTGAAGTCATCCAGTGAGTGATTTCAAAGTCAAATTGAAAAGAAAGAAGGCAAATTGTACCCTGCCAAGTCGAAATAAATAATAAAATCTTATTTATTTCAGATTTCTCAGATTTTCTTGAAAAATTTCCAACTTTTTATAACCCGCCGTGGACCCCTGGGGGTCCATGGACTCCAGTTTGGGAACCACTGTACTAGACTCTTCCAAAATTTTAGCATGATGTTTGGTTTTCTGTTGTGGAAGTTCCTCCAGATAGATAGAGACAGAGAGCCTGAAAATATTATATATTTTATACAGTATAATATATTTATATGTATTCAATATATAAATATATTATATTGAAAATATTATATATCTTATACAGTGCAAAAATTATCTAGCGAGTTTTAACTATTTCAAGTAAATTAAACATATATATTTCCAATAAATTTTATATAATTATGCCCCCGACCAAAAAATTTGCAGGGGCCATACTGGGTTGCACTTTGTCTGTCTGTCTCACACTTTCCTCCTCTCCGGGCTATAACTTTTCAACTTTCAAGTTCAACATAAATTTTTGAAACTTCAGACGCAAATATAGATCATCACGAGATGGTGTGCCATTAGCTTGGAGCCTGAGCCCGTAAATGTGTAAAATCTGAAATACAAAGGTTTTACAGGAAAATCAACACCTAAAATCATCACATCAGTAAACTGAAAAGGTGAAAAAAGTCCCGTACAAATTATTTTATTTCAACACACACACACCACACACACACACACACACACACACACAGCCTCCCTTCGTTTTAACAAGGCTTACGGGATAGGGTTATCATCGGCTCCCTAACACGTTCATGAACTCTGGTTATAATTTGTTATTGCGGCAAGTTGACTCTTGTAATTAATATTTAATTGGAAACTTTTTCCATTCTGTTCCTTGTTAAAAAATGAGTATTTTTAAGCCTAATTGCGTTTTCGATGCTAGCGCGTTTGCTTGCACGTGTGTCTCTTATTAATGGTACAGAAAATTATTGCACATGTGTATAGAGAGTTACGTTCGCTCCTATTCGGTGCTATCTTTTGTATCACTTTCCTCCTCCACAAATTAGTTACTACTTTGTTGTAGATGTTGTTTTGGGGTTCAGTTTAGTTGGGTTAGTAGGTCAGCCTAACGTAAACTAGCCTAAAATAAAACAAAAAAAAATTGTGTAAAATCCTGAGGTAACGCGAAGTAGTAGTAATTTGATTTCGATTTTTTTAATTAAAATCCTAACGCGAGTGAAATTCGAAAAATAATCGTTTTATAAGATAAAAGAGCGCATTCTCTAAACTTTTTAATGGAACCTCTACCTACCTTTAATGCAGGCGTAAGTGATTAAAATTGTGAAAAAACAAGATTCAACATGTAGGAATTAATGTAACTTCAACGACCACCTACGAAATTGGAGGAGGAATTTCCATTATATATATGTATATACTGTAGTGTATATATAATTTGCCTGTTATGCGCAATGGTTATTTTTAATCAATGCGCCGTTCCCTACCTTTCTTCATTTGGAATGCAATTTCGATCAGTAATTGCCCCTTAATGTATGAATTCTTGCGGAGCTTCATTCAGAACATCGATGACTTTTGTACTCCACATTCAGCTTTCACGTTTAAAAACAAAGTACATTCGATTAACTGAGAAGGTAACTTAGACGATTTTGGTTCCAAGTTATAAGGTACTGTTCATTTAGTACGAGCAAAATGACTCTGTTTCAGGTTTAATTCACACGTACTGTATATACCACGAAAATGCGACGGCCGGAATTTAGAAATAAATTGGCCAAAGCAATAATTCAAAATTTCCTTCCCAAAATAAAAATGTCACTAAAAAAAATCCTTTCGTAAATTTACAGCTAAAGAACAATTGGCGTTCAATCAAAGCTTAGTCAAAATTTCGAAGTTACAAAATAAAAACCTTAATTAAGTGAGCATAGAAATCGATCATGTATATATTATGTACAGAAAGCAAGTGTCAGGCCGAAGGCACTTCACAAGATTCCCCACAATCCAAGTATGCAAGAGCTTATATATATATATATTTTACACAAAATCTTAAATCAGATAAGGACTTCTATGGTTCGAAAGAACATTTTAAAACAAATTGCTGAAAGACTCATAACAATAATAAATAAATCAGCGGTAGCGCGAGGAAGTTTCAGCGGTCAGGTCAAATAGGTTCACTTGGGTGAGGGAAGAAACGGGTTAGGCAGAAGTTCATGCGTTATGTGGTGGCTACATGAACTATGTGCTAACCGCCTGAAAAAAGGAATTTTAAAAGCATTCAGAATTGACGTAATTTTGATTAGCGTTTTATACTTTCAATATTCTTATCCATTTTGTTTAAATGGATTTCCTTATGTTCGACCTAACGGATATATATATATATATATAAAATGTCATGTTACCCCCTTTTTTACCTCAGTCTCAGTGTACTGACCACCAACTAAAATATACGGAATAATGATGATTACAGTTATCTGTTTATTATTTATTTATTGAGAAGTGATGAGGTTTAATATATTTGTACATTTCGTGTCCAGAGGATCGGTGTGAGCGCCATCATCACCATTTTATAGTGTGACAACTTCCTTTACGTGGATGGAATGATTAGACTAAACTCATCATTAATTGTTTGTCTCAGCTCCTCTTTTGTGACACATCCTTCACAAATACAATATGTATTGGGAGTAAAAAGGTCAAAGGTCAGATGAAGGTACACCCTATAACTGAATCACTGTACATAAACTGACGCAACTTTATGCACGTATGTATCACCACAAGACGATGTGTCGCGAGCAAGAATAAAGTTCTTGCTGCATCATAAATGTAGGCAGGGGCCTCGATGTCGTTCCAACGTAGTTATGTTGTCGAACTGGCGGTGCACGGAACATTTCCAAGGGGTGCTTCAGGGCAGAGCTGGGCACTTGCGGTTTTTTTTGCGGTACTGCGGTACTACCGTGTTGGTCGGTACCGCGGAAAGTACCGCGGGAAATTTGAATGCGGTAGCGGTACTGCTGTACTTTCAGCGATCCTTTGCGGTACTGCGTTATGCGGTACCGGTTTGGTAGTGCGGTAGTAGTACCGCAGTACCGCAAAAAAACGCGCAAAAAAACGCAAGTGCCCAGCTCTGCCTGAGTTCAGGGGTCCCTGGGATACACTTTTTTTTTCGCTTTTCGTTTCCGATTTGTTCGTTGTTCTTATCCATTCATTGCTTGCCGTTTTTGCGTTAGTTTTTGTGTAAGTTTCATCTAAAACGGAAATGTTGGGTCTCGAAATTTGTTTCCTCAAAGGTGAATTTTTTACAAGTATATTTTGAACGTTTATCCATTCTTTTTTTTACATTGAGAAAGTTGTAGAAAGTGGGGGTGCAATTGCTGAAATGAGTTGGTCAGCGGGTGCAAGGCTCAAAAGAGGTTAGACAACCCTGCCTAGGACTGTATTGACTCGGAGTAATGATATGAAGATTTTTTTATTAGTTTAAATTATAACATATTCGTTAGGTATATATCATTAGGTTTTGTAATATAATTTGTGATGATATGGTTGGGGGTTTACAGTATGGCACCTTCCTCTTCTTCATTCTTCCTAACTATTAAAAATGCTAAAAGAGGGTTGAAAATACTATTATATATTCTATGCAGTGCAAAAATTATCTAGCGAGTTTTAACTATTTCAAGTAAGTCAAACTTATATATATATAATATATATATTTTTTTTTCCAAATAAATTTTATATAATTATGTCCCCGACCAAAAAATTTGGAGGGCCATACTGGGTTGCACTTTTGCACTTGTCTTGTCTGTCTGTCAATCAGTCAGTCACTTTCCTGTCCTGGCTATAACTTTTCAACTGCTCAACGTAAATTTTTGAAACTTCAGACGCAAATATAGATCATCAGAAGATGATGTGCCATGAGCTAGAATCAGTTCGTTGCATCGAAGGTCAAGGTCACAAATAAAGGTCAAATGAAGGTTCATGCCATAACTTGGGAACCATACTACATAAACTGATGAAACCACGCAAATATGGATCATCACACGACGCGGGTCCCCGCATCAAAAGTCAAGGTCACAAATAGAGATTGAAGGTCAAATGGAAGTCCATTCAACATAAACTGATGAAATGTCATACACGTATACAGAACATTACAAGATTATATGTTTTGAGCAAGAGTCGGGTTCCTGCATTAAAGGTCAAAGTCATTAATAGAAGTCATTGGTTAAATGGATGTCAACGCTATCATTTTTTTAACTACTGAACTTAAATTAATGAAACTTCACACTCGTGTGGGTAATCATCAGACGATGTGTTTTGACCGAAACTCAGCACCCCCTACATAAGAGGTGAAGGTCACATATAGAGTTCAGATGTCAATTGGAGGTACGTACCATAACTTTTGAATCGCTCATCATAAATTCCTACACACACACACACACACACACACACACACACACACACACACAAAAGACGCTGTGTCGCGAGAAAGAGTCAGGTTCTTGCATCAAAGGTCAAGGTCACACATAGAGGAGGGGACGTTGATGTCCTCCCGACAGTTCTTGTTATTAACAGGATTAAATTCTAATTTTGTTAGTGTTAATTTTAACAAATAAAATATATTTCTCCAAATTTTAGTAGAACAGAATATTTTGTACGAGCTAACTTAAGTATAGTGTCTAAACTCTAAAGGAGTACATACGCAAGAACAGATAAAACTGAACCATAAATTTGAAATTATTTACGGGACACATCCTTTATTACAACCGACTCATTTTAATACTACATATAGCAAGCTGTGTTACATTTACCCAATAACTTTTCATGTATGTTATTGTCATAAAAATATTGCATATGAACTAAATGGTACTGGTATAGAAGTAAAAGAATGCCTTGAATTTGACACGACGAAGCGATATAAAACTAATATATTTTGGCTCATAAGTTATATTTTGGCACAAATGCTTTATAGCTCAACATAACCTGCTTGGACTGAGAGAAAATTAATTAGTAGCCCTTCCTTTAGGGCCTAGGCCAGTGGTGGCGAACTTTTTTTGCTGGCGGGTCATTTTTGTTACTGTTGATTTAAAAAAAAACTAAATTGAGTCATAATAATTTATTTACTTACTATTTTTAGTGAGAAACTTGTTGTTGGATTTTAGCTGCTAATGTTTTGATCCGAGGTTTATATTTATTTGTCTTAGTCTCACACATGCCGCACTCATATCTGTGCCAAGGCGATTCCTAGTGGTGAATTTGATGAAATTCATGGAGAAAAATGACTGTGCACATGAATAAGATGAACCAAACATTGTTAGCACGTTTTTGAACGTATACTATATGTTTAAAAACGTGCTAACTAACAATGTGTATCAGCTGTTTATTTCGGTGGGAGAATAAAATAATTTTAAAACTAAGGCAGAAAATACAGTATTAAAAATTAGTCATATTTTATTTAAATAAGAGCTCGTGGGTCACTAAAAATTGCCTCGTGGATCAGTGGTTCGCCATCACTGGCCTCGGCCCAACATTGATTAATATAGTCTTCTATAATTTTACACACATGCTTGATATTTTTTTTGTTTTGTTTTCATAACATTTACCAAGTATATTAGCTAGCTACATACGTACATACTTATCTATATAACTGATTTCAAATATAAAGGAACCTGAAAGTAGTTATTAAGCCTCTGTCTAGTTAAAAGAAAATCTGTTTTTTATATTTTCATTATTATTCATATAAAGTATTATTAAACTACCAAAAGTATTGGAACAAGCTATTCTCTGTCAGTACCTGAATGTTTCAGATATAAATTGCTTTGTATAGGGCAGCACTGTTACAACTAGAGTGAAACCCAGGCCAAACCAGGTAGGCCAAAAATTGACAAACCGTTCGTGGCCAACGTTCAAGCGTGTGGTGAAGAAAGACCGGATGTGTAGCCCAAAATCCATCACCCAGGAGGCCAATGGGCGTAAGAGTTTTTCGGCAAATGTGTGTACTGTACGTAGAGAAGTGCATACGGAAGATTCAATGGAAGGGCAGCTGCCCACAAACTATACATCATAGCTCAAAATAAAAACCGACGAATACACTAGTGCAGATTTTATCGAAATGGGAAAATAACAGTGGAAACGCGTCCTATGAAGTGATGGAATTCCATTACACAGTTTGCATCTGATGACAGTCCGGATGTGACCACAGCCCGGAGTGTATTGTCCCGACCGCAAAGTATGGAATTAGCAGTGTGATGGTGCGGGCATGTTTCTCAAAATTTGGTCCAGAGCCATTAGCGTTCGTGAAGGGTACAATGACTGTAGGGCGTATTGTGACATTTCGGACAACAAACAGTTCAATGCCATTAAGTGGAATTATGGAATTAACCTCCCCTTGTCACAAATCCTGGACTGTATGTAACTCACAGGTTCGGGCAGAAGTTAACAACATGTCATGGCCCTGAGTTCGAACCTACAAAATATCTTTAGGATGATCAAGATCTGTGCATTGGAAACAGACTGGTAGAGACCAACTTCTTTCGCCGCACTGGAAACCACTGCGTGAGGAATGGCTCAATATTCCTCCTGAAACCTGTTAAAACTTGATGGAATGTGTTCTTGATAGTATTGAGGTCAAGGATGGGCCTACACTCAGTTGCCGATTAAAAAAAAATAATAAATTTTAAACATTTTAAACTATAATACCTTAATTTTCTTGCAGTATCAATATACAGTGTTATTACTGTAGATGTGGACATTTTGATCTGAGCCTTTTCAACTCTGACCATATTTTTTTTCATATTTATTGGTTTAGGTCAAGTTGACGTGTGATAGGTTACTGAGGTTAGGTTAGTTTAGGCTAAGTTTTATATATATAATAAAAGGACGTGTGTGTGTTCCAGCCATAACTCCAAAATGGAAGCAGTTACAAACATGAAACTTCACACACACATATTGATTAGGTCCCCAGGTTATGCACCTGGGTGTTAATAAATTAAATAATTAAAATTACTGGGCCCAAAGGCCCCAGCACCGCGACTAAACTACAGAAAAGAACGCAGCCGTGAATATTTTGAGCTTCACATTGTGTCAAGATTTCTGGATCTTAAGATTTTCATGACTAATTATTGGTGCTAGGACAACCGCCCCCCGGACAATTGCCCCCGTAGGATTATTGCCCCCCATAAGTAAATAAAAATTAAATAGGAATTAAATTTATTAATATTTATAAAAAACAAACCTAACCTAACCTAGCCTAACCTAACCTAACCACCAACTATGACTTTCAAAACGACCTTTCAATAAGTATTGCCAACTGTTTAAATATTAATTAATCCATAGTATATATGAAATACAATAAGTCTTGCCAACTGTTTAAATAAAATTAAGTAGCTAAACTTCATAATTTTATTATAAATAAGTAAGCAATAATTGGAAAAAATTTTGTTAAATATTGCTAACTTTTAAATATAATTTTTTTTCAGGCTACAAGCAAAATTAAGCAAGAATTGGCAATAATGTTGTTAAATATTGTTTAGCTTGCCATTTTTTAAACGTAAATTTAATTTCTATTTAATTTTTATTTACTTATGGGGGGCAATAATCCGGGGGGCGATTGTCCTACGGGGCAATTGTCCGGGGCAATTGTCCGGGGGGCGGTTGTCCAGGGGGCAGTTGTCAGGGGGGCGGTTGTCCAGGGGGCAGTTGTCCGGACACCCTAATTATTTGGTCAATGAAACTATAGAAAAGAACATAGTCATGAAAATCTTGAGCTTCACCTATAATTAAAACTAGGTGGATGTTGAATGCTATATATCAACATTTCTTAACCTGGGGGGAATTTCCCCCAGGGGAAATTTCAGGAATCCAGGGCGGGATTTACGGCAGAATTTTGTTTGGTGATCATATAATTAGTGTGCATTATAAGTCTGCTAATGTTATTAAATTTTGTCTTCGAAGCTACTTTTTTCCGTATCCTAATGGAGGGGAAATCAGGTAGGGCGAACTGGTTGTAGGGGGAAATGACACGAAAATGGTTAAGAACAGCTGATTATATATATATATATATATATACACACATACATACACACACCCAGTAAGGTTAATTGAATGCTCGGTTAAGTTAATTGTACGCCCTTGACGATTGGTTAGGTTGAGTCGTGATATTTCCATTAAAGCTAACGAAAATATCACGACTTAACCAATCGTCAAGGGCGTTCAATTAACCTAACCGGGCATTCAATTAACCTAGCCGGGCATTCAGTTAATCTAATCGGGCATTCAGTTGACCTAACCGGGCATTTAATTAACCTAATCGGTATTCAGTTGACTTAACCGGACATTCAGTTTACCTAACCGGGCATATATATATATATATATATATATATATATATATTAGTGATGTAGGTCACATCCGCATCCGCGGAACATCCGCACATTTTCAAGCATCTGCATCCGCACGTTGGACTGCGGATGTCGTGCGGATGTGGACCGTTGAGATAAAACGTCATTAATAAGCGGAAATTATCAAATTCTACTATAATAATAGAACTAGTTCATTGTGCGCAAAAGTGATGCAAGCGACAAGACGAGAGGCTGTTCTTGTATGAAGTTACTCTGTTGCAACCTACTTAGATCCACGTTACAAAGCTAAGTTATTTTCACCTAGTACATTATAACGAGTTAAATCATCACTTGGCAAAGCAGTTGAAGAGCTTCAATCTCTTGAATCTGTCGCTTCGCCACCCACCAAAAGAATAAAAGTTTCAGTGACAGAACCAACACCTTCAACAAGCAAATCTATCACAGAATATCTCTCTCAGTTTCTTGAGTCAAGCAGCGATGACGAGACCTACGCGATGTCAAAAGATGTAGTAAAAATGATCGAGAGCTATCACCAAGAAAAACGCCTGGCTGCATGTGACAATCCTATTAGTTGGTGGAAAAATACGCAGAATATCTATGCATACTTGAGTAAACTTGCAAGGAAACATTTAGCACGTCCTCCAACAAGCGTACCAAGCGAGAGATTATTTATCAGTGCTGGATTAATATATGATGAAAAGAGAAACAGACTGGCAGCAGAAAAGGCAGAAAAATTAATGTTCCTTAAGCATAACCTTCCTATAATTAAGTTTGAACATTAAACGATGAACATCTTAGTTTACTTTATTTTAATTACTCATTTATAAATATGCCTAATAAAACTTTAAACTTAATATAAATAGTTATCAAGCTAATTAAAGATCTCTTTCTATAAGGGTGGAGGTTGGGGAAAGAGGTCGTGGGATGCATTTGAGTTGGGTTCACGTCCCACATCCTGGTAACACAATTATGGTTTCTAATTGTGGCTGAAACTCAACAAAATTAACGAATTTATTTGCAGACGAATTCACTAATTGATTTCTATATTAGTTAGATGCTTGCTATTATTTTATATGTTCAGGGAAAAGTACAGCAATTATTGTACAATTAATCAATTATACTACATTATAGCTACAGCTCTCTCTATATAATAACTTATTATATACGTTAAACACAACAAATCTCGAATATATCCTAAAAAATAACGAAAATGTAGACATCCGCATCCGCGGATGTTGAAATCAAACATCCTCATCCGCATCCGCGGATGTGAAAAAAATGACATCCGCTACATCACTAATATATATATATATAGCGTTCAACATCCACCACGGCAACGCGTACCATACCAAAACCGTAATATAAGTAAGTAATTAATAATAATAAGGATTACTCATTATTTTAATGTAGGCATGTGAGTATGTGATAAAATTGAATTGGAGTAATAATTCTGGGGTTTTATAACGTGTCACAGGGACCATAATCCTTTTAATCTCTCTTCATATATTTAATCCAACTTCCGGAATGCGAAAAGCTCGTTTCTGATTCCGTAAATAAAATCTTAATTGGTTGAGTTGCCGGCTGCAGCACTGTACATATTAACTTTATGTCGCATGAAGATTAGAAAAATGTTTATATATCACACACACACACACACACACACACACTGTCGTGATTTATAGAAAAAACTCCTTCCTTCCTTCTACTCTTCGCTTTCTTTTCATTAATTTTCCTTCTCTTACTATTTATTATCACTCGTTTTCTCTCTTTATACGAACGCGGGTAGACCGCTCGAGCCGGTGAGGCGCCATTAAACTTTCGAACAACAAAGCAAAGGCACCGGGAATAATCACACACTATTATTCACTATTTACTAACTTTTTGTTTAAACCGAAACAATTGGACAAACTGAGTTAAGCGAGTGCGGAATTAGCGTCAACATTTAATCGCGGAGAGAGAGATAACTAATTATTTTAAATAAATAATAACGTACTAATACGAAAAACCTAATGCCCCCCCCCCCCCCCCCCCCCCCCCCCGAGACTGGATTTTTAAGGCATTTTGCCTTCTCTGGGCTCATCTCGGGTGTTGCCAACCAGCATTTTATATTCTTAATTTCAAACAAACCATTATTAATTCTTATTTACGTACAAACCATAATTACATTTCTTATTAAACATTATTTTCTTTATTAAACAAAACACACACACACCATATATATATATATATATATATTATATATATATATATATATATACACACACTGCCATTCGCCGTGGTAACAACGGATAATCACCCACGAAACGCTTTCATTCTCCATAAGGGACAAGTACACGGGGATAGATACAGGGACCCTCCACTGATATTTCTCGCCACAAAGAGAAATTTCTCTGCTCTCGTGATGGGACGACACCGCGAAGTACGAACAACTCAATATATCACTTGCCGCAGAAACACCTTTCACGGCGGGAGACCCAGGTTGAATACTAGCGAGGTTCAAAGAGTTGGCAGACACACACACATGTAGTGAAAAAACCTTTCTTATTTGACTTTTTTACTTTATCGCTCTTTCTTCTCTCACTCTTTAGTCTGTTTTTTCTCTCGTTTACGTTGTTTTATAAACGCGGGTAAGCGTGGCCGCCATTAAGATTTCGAACAAAGCGAGAGAGCGGGAGAAATTACAAACGATCATTACTATTTACTGAGTTTTATTTACGTCGAAACGATTAACAAGACGGGGGGGAAAGCGCGTGCGGTTCCATCGTAAACACTTGATCGTGGAGAGAGATACATTTTAGAATCACAATCACGTATCACAAACTGAAAACACCTAACGGAGACACCCTGTCCGAGGACTGCTGTTAGGGCACGCTTTCTGCCTCGAAGCATTTTATATTTCGAGCAATTTTATTTTATGTATTTTAATTTCATACAAAACATTATTAAATTTCTTATTAAACATTATTATATTCGTTATTAAATTATTATTAGACATTATTATCATTTTTATTAAAAAACGATACACGACACACACGACAGACATCCAATTACAGAAAACACGCTCAGACACACGCCTACCTTGTTAATAGACTAGATAAGTGTTTTATAGAAATGCATAGTAGTATCTGGATAATCGGACGCAATATATGATAAATCTTCGGTACGATAGGTTTGGCAGGCTACGGAGAAATGCTGCAACGATGAAATGATGACGACTTCATAATAAATAAATAAATAAAAAACCTTAAAAATGCATATGGCGTAGATTAAATTAGTAGTTTAGTAATACTATCCTTTATTTTGTGGTATTTTCTAATGCGTAATTGAGTACACGAGATACGTGTACGCGTGGTGTAAATGAATTCTGAAGCTATTTTTTTTCATTATACTTTTTCCTACTTGCCTCTAAATCTTTTTTTACCACTAATTTTTGTCAGCATTGGCTGTCTGTAAGTGTAAGCATGGTATATTTCTAACTTTTCTACTTCCTTCTTGGGCTAACTTAGAGTGGATCTTAGGGTCTTTGTTAGCCCGTAACTCCGTAACATACACAATGAGCCCGTATGTTTTTGTATAGCGTTTTGTATGACCTTTTCACGTATGCGATGAACATCCACAATTTTGTTATTTATTTAACGTCCGATCACGTGTTAAAAAGGTAAATTATTTTGTGATCGTGTATTAGCGTCGGTGATTCTAAAGTTTGCGTCATCTCGCTTCGCATCGATTTAATTCCTAATGAATTAAGGATTATCTCGCTCTAGCGTTTGACGCTTCCCCGATTAATTATTTCATGAGGCTCACGTCGCTCTAATAACGATGATAATAAAGCAAAATAAAGCTGCTTTGGCACACTCCCAAATACAAAAAAAAAGGACCCTCTTCGAATCCATTATAAAAAAACAAAAAAAAACTCGCCATTTATTTCTCAAACGTCAAATGATTGGCTGAAGAGCTCGTGTTTGCCAGAAAATCCAAAAGGTTATAGGGTAGGCATCAGTAGGAGTTCGTTCATCTTTCGTTCGTCGTTGTAGACGAATTAATGTTGTTGTTAAAACATTACGAAAAGAAGGAAGCAAAAATGTAGCAAAAATCTCGTCGCGCTAAATGTTACTCGGTTGCGCTAAATGTTACTCGGTTGCGCGCTTTGAATTCGTAACAGTGAGGCGTTATGAGTGCGGAATAGAGAGAGCCGAAGAAGCATCTTAATTTAACGCATTCATCACGTTCCAAATAAAAAAGAGAAGTAATTTATCTTGAACAAAATCTGCCAATAGAATTAATTTTATGATTACCTACAGGCGCGCACATTTGTCTATAGCGCATCTGAAATACAGACTCGCTTCGCCCTCGAAAGGAATTCCAGGTTGAATTTAGATTCGTCGGGAATTTTAACCTTTCAAAGTCGCTACGAATTATTCTTTGTTTCTTCGAGATAAGGGTTTCTTCTTTCTTTTTTTTTTTTTTTTTTCCCCTCCCCTTTCGAGAGTGGAAAAAATTGAAGCATTTTTGTTATAGTAACTTGGGGGGAAAAAGAGAGCCGAGAAGGGAAAGAAATTGCTAACTTAATTCCATTATTTAATTTAAGGCAGCTTTCTAGAAATCACTTTATATATATATATATATATATATATATATATATATATATATATTATTGTCATACATGTCAAAGTCGGTCAAACATTTGTGTAAATTTTCATCATGACCATCTTTTTACCGAGTAGGTCGACTAGCTTATATATTTTATCAAAATTTTTAATCGCTTTGGCTTGTATTAAAGTAAGTGTGTGTCAGGGGGGAGGGGGAGGTTCTGTAAGAAAGTTTCGACAACGCGTATTTTTACAATATACAATGATATATTTTTTTTGTTTTTCAGTTTGACTCTGCGTCAGAATTTTAATTAAAAACTTGAAGTCAAATAAGTATTGCGTTATGCTTCCTCAGCCTTTATACACACTCTGATTTGTTTTAGGTTACAGTTGGGTTAAGTTAACCTAAGTTAACTTTACCTCAGAAAAGTAGATTGTACGAGAGAATCAGATTTATTTACGAAGTTCGACCTAACTGGTAAAAAGAGGTAGCTTACTATTGACGCTACAAAACAATTGAGGCATATATTGGGTGTCCCAAAAAAATGTCCCTATTTTTATTTGCCCATTATTTTATAATGGATGTATTTTATATTATTGGATTTTTTCTTAAAAAAAAGTACCAGATTCGGGTGTTTATTCCTTATATAAATATTGTATATTAAAACTGTTCTTTTACTATTTCATACTTAAAGCAATAACTTTTCCTAATTTCGTAAAAATTAAAACAAAAATACGATACCGCTACCGCTACCCGGCTGAGCTATTTCCAAAATTTATGTCAAACATTTGTGTAAGGTTGAATATTGTGTTAGGAAAAAAAATGGTGATTCCTCTGACCATGTTGTTCAGTTAATTAAGGTTAATAAACTCTTATGTTTTATTTACCTACTTCGTTTGTCTTCGTTTCTAGAGTCTTATTTTTTTGGCTTAGAACATTTATTTGGAAATATGGACATTTTTGGACGGGACATTTGGTATATATATATATATATATATATATATATATATATATATATATATTATATATATATATATATATATATATATATATATATATATATAATATATATTATTTTTCCTCTACCATTATATGAGGATAGAATGAGTCATGGTACCATATGTCTTTCCCCTATTACATAAAGGTCTGCATTTTTCCCTCCACTTCGTATCGCCCTCACGTTCTCCTCTGATGACGACGATGTCACCACAAATACTTTGTCCTCACTATGTCCTCGTAAGTCCTTCAGAATTTTCGTTTTTGAGTTGTCATTCATCAAAATCAGAAAATGGTGCACGAGAAGGGCCACGAACCTCTAATGAAAGATCCCTCCTGTGTTCATACGGGAATCATCAAATTATTCCTCTGATGATTTTATTGCGTGATTTTTTTCCTCTGCGAAACAGGGTAATGCGTCATTCTCTCTCTCTCTCTCTCTCTCTCTCTCTCTCTCTCTCTCTCTCTCTCTCTCTCTCTATATATATATATATATATATATATATATATACTGGGTGATCCAGATAAATGGGACCCATAAAAAAAAGCCAAATATTCTTAATATTTAATTCCTTTCATAAAAACTATATATATATCATTCGAAAGAGTAGAGTTACAAGTTTATTATGAAATATTTATTTTTTAAAAATGACTCCTTTCAAATGTGCTCCATTAGTTGCCAAGCATTCCAGTGTTCTCGCTTGTAAGTTCTGCATCACTTTTGCAAGAGTGTGCGGTGGTATGGCCTGTATCTCATTTGTGATGGCGGCCTTCAATTCTTGCAAGGTCGTTGGGTTATTTCTGTAGACCCTACTCTTTAAATATCCCCAGAGATAATAATCTAAGGGAGAAAAATCCGGAGACCTTGCGGGCCATTCAACGTCTCCAAATCTTGAGATTAACTCGCCTGGAAACGTTTGACGCAAAACTGCCATGCAGTTTCTCGTGGTATGGCAGGTAGCTCCGTCTTATTGGAACCAGTGGTTTTCTAGACAAAGATCTCTTAATTTAGGAATAAGGAAATCGGTCAAGATTTTTTCGTAGCGATCACCATTTACAGTGACCGTGTTTTCGGTGGAATCCTCGAAAAAGTACGGCCCTATGATCTGAGATGCAGTAAGACCACACCAAACAGTTACACGCTGACTATGCAACGGGACTTCGGTAATATTCAATGGATTTTCTGTTGCCCAGAAACGACAATTTTGTTTGTTTACAGTTCCATTCAAGTGAAAATGGGCTTCGTCTGACATAATCAAAGTTGCTAGAAAATTGGTGGTGGCATTTACCTTCTGTTGGATCCATTGACAGAATTGTCGTCTTCGTGCGAAATCTCCATCGTTTAGTTGTTGCACTGTTTGAATTTTATATGGAAAGAGCATTAAATTTTGCTTGAATATACGGTGTGTTGTTCCATATCCAACTCCTAACAGCTGAGAAGCACGTCTGATGCTTATGTTAGGATTATCCTGTACAATTTCATGAGTTCTGTTAATGATCTCGTCTATCCTTGCTGTGCGCACTCTTCCAGTTGGTTTTCTTTTTCCAATGCTGCCAGTTAGGGAAAAATTTCTGACACACCGACGGATTACTTTCTTAGAAGGTGATTTTGACGGTTCTAGGAAATTTCGCCGCAAACATTTTCGCCGTAGGAAAATTCGCCGTAAACATTTTCGCCGTAAGACAAATTCGCCGTAAGGACATTTCGCCGTAAAATTTTTAAAAAATAGATAATCAATGGATGATTATTTAAGAAATTTATTTAACCAAACTATCACGACTTAACCTAACCAATCGTCAATGCCGTACAGTGAGTTTCAAAGTAAGATAAGGAATTTATTTAAGAAATTTATTTAACCAAACTATCACGACTTAACCTAACCAATCGTCAATGCCGTACAGTGAGTTTCAAAGTAAGATAAGGAATTTATTTAAGAAATTTATTTAACCAAACTATCACGACTTAACCTAACCAATCGTCAATGCCGTACAGTATAAAGAATTTTAATTGTGGTAGACTGCTCGAAGCTAGGTAGACCGCACACTTAACCAGCACCGGCTATTATAAGGGTTCAGTTAAACTTTTTTTTTAATTTAAATTTTATTTTATTTACCGCGAAATGTCCTTACGGCGAATTTGTCTTACGGCGAAAATGTTTACGGCGAAAATGTTTACGGCGAATTTTCCTACGGCGAAAATGTTTACGGCGAATTTTCCGGTCACGGATTTTGACATCTGAAAATTTGTCTTGAAAGATCTTTGAGCTGAAACTACACTTCTTCCATGCTCATAATATTGCTCAGTTATGAAACGCAGCTGTTCCACAGTCCCTGCAGCGTGACCCGACAATTCAGCGCAAGACAATTCAGCGCGAAAATACCAACAAAGAAGAAGAAAGAACAAATCCAGAGGAAGAGAGGCTTGCAACTGTTAGGTTAGGTTAGGTTTCTAGTTTTTTAAATAAAATCTTAATTTTAACAATTCTAACATTTTGTTTTTTTAAATAAAATTTTAATAATTATACTCCTTTGAATTTTATCTCCGATTTGTCACTCCTTCGTTATGTCACTCCTTCGTTATGTCACTCCTTCGTTACGGTATTTATGTCACTCCTTTGAAATGTCACTCCTTCGATACAGACCCAATTTAGCATTTATATAAATATACAAATTTTTCTCTTTTATTTATTGCGATTTATTTTTATTATTTTTAACTAAACTTTTAACTGTACTGACTTGCGCTGAATTGTCGGTGCTCCCCATGCAGTCATCTTGAAGGGTTAGTTTTAACTAACACTTTTATTTTGTTTTGTATCTTATCTTGTCTTGTATTGTCAAAACCTATACAATCCTGTACAAACTTGTAACTATCCTCTTTCGAATGATGCGTATGATTTTATAAAAGGACTTATACTTTAAGAGTTACAGGGGTTTCTTTTGGGTCCCATTTCTCTGGATCACCCTTTATATATATATATATATATATTACAGAGAGAGAGAGAGAGAGAGAGAGGGGGGGGGTTTGGTCAGGTCAGGTCAGGTCAGGTCAGTTTCCATGTTAAGTTAGGTTGTCATAGATGTTTCTGCAACTTTTTCTTTTTATCATGATTTGGGTCAAACTTTCTTTCTGGCGAGAAAACTGACACACACACACACACACACACACACACACACACACACACACACAGCGATGGAATTAATTCCTGCTTGAGCGGAAATACATGAAGTGAAACTTTCTCTACGTAAAAAGCAATTTAAATTGATGTTATAATAATAATAATCTGGATAAATAGTTTGTTAGTACTAAAAGTGTTGAACGTTTTCAGGAGAGAAAGGGAATATTTTATGTAAATCGGAGGCTTTTACGGTGGTTAATAATTGTTGTCGTTTTAGTTTCGTGCCAAGTTGTTGGCACTGCATGGTGTGACTATGCAAAGGGACTCGACTATACTTTTACAAATAGGAGTAAGGAAGCTTTAGATAAAACCTTTAACTCTGCGGATTTATTTATATAGAGAATTATATAGAGAAAATAAGACATTTTTTTGTACACACACACACACACACACACACACACACACACGAATTCTTAATTCTGACGAAGGTCAAGCTTTTCACTCCACCTTAGACAGTTTAACCTGGAATCTGAACCACGCCCCACCAGCACCCCAGCGTCTTAACTACTAGGCCACCCAGGGTACCCATTTATCTACCAACCACTTTCTTTATTGTGTGGAAGGATGAACAGCTGGGTTTTGCTGCCCGCCGCCTGCCGTCACCCGGTCTCGAACCCCGGGCCGATGGATTCGTAGTCAGCGACGCTAACCACTACACCACCGAGGCGCATTACACACACACACACACACACACACACACACACACTGGCGCTCATAAGTATATTCGTATTGAGAAATATTTGTTATCTGAAATGCATGGTACAAATAAGGACGAATATAACTGAAATATTCATCTGTACAAATACTTATGAGCGCCACTATATATATATATATATATATATATATATATATATATATATATATATATATATATATATATATATATATATAATGTGTGTGTGGTTGAATAAAACATTTATTTCTGGCAATTAAATTTTATTGTAGGATAAAAATCGTTTAAGAGAAATTTTATTACATCGTGTGTGTTTATACGTATAATCGACCAACGTTTTTAACGTTTTAGATTAAAAATTTGAATTATTTTTGTAAATTACGGTTTTATATTTTCTCTTATCTCCTATTTTTATTTTCACTCGAAGAAATTATTGGTGTGTGTTAAAATGAGTGTGTCATGGAGATATCTTTATTATACACCTCAAATTAACATTTCTACTCTCTCCCACGCCATCATTTTCACGCATTTTTCATCTACTTATTCATTTTTTCTCATCTATTGCCAGTCTCCATGTTTGACTGCTGAAATATGCTTTCGTGCGTGTTATTTAGGTCGCGAACTCGCGTACTTGTCTCGAGCTCCTTCGGAAACGGACTCTAATATGCTTTTAGAAACGAGTAAAAAAACAATGAATTTAAAAGGATTTTCGGGTAGAAATGCCGAGCAAAAATTTGGTTATAGTTTTTGTGTCTGTGAAGCGGATCCAAAGTGAGAAATGGATAAAGGAACAAAGATGAGAAGTATTAGAAGTGATTGAAAAATTAAAATAAAAAAGTGTTCGGTATGATTTTTTTTTTTTTTTTTTTACCCCCAAGGAATTTCGCAGCATTGTTCCGAATTGAATGTTTACTTCTATTTGTCACCCAGTTTGGTGTGAAGGTTATTTATAATGTGTGATTCAAGAAGTGTGAAGTTAAAACAAGGAAAAGTTTGTTTAAATCCTTAGATAGAGAGAGAATACGATATTTATGCTTAATAAATATACATACATACCTCGTAGTCGTTCAGTGCGTTGGTCTCTCTTCACACGAAGGTCAAGCTGGTGGCCCCGCCTCTAGGCTTGGCTTGGTGGAGGAGCGAGTTGCTCTCTTGCGCTCTCGACGTTGGCAGTATAATAATGTTCATTAGGTTAAGTTGTTAATGTTAATAATGATTGAAGGTAGGATCACCAGATCTTTTCAGACGAAATAATGTTATTAATTGAGAAATGAATAGAGTGAATTTTCTTCCTTTATTAAACAAAATAAATTATATTTAAGTGAGATAAATAAACGTTGCAGTTGTTTGAATGCAAGTTGACAGACTGAATGCAAGTTCAGTTGAAATGGTTAAATGTGCACTTGAATAATGACTTCAGTATTATAATACCGCGCAAAGAAATGAAAGTCTTTATGTAAAGTTAGGTGAAAAAAAAATATATATATATAGCATCTGGGCTGCTGGTGGGGCGTGGTTCGGATTCCACGTTAAACTTGTAGGTCTAAGGTGGAGTAACAAATTTGACCTTCATGAGAATGAACAATTCGGGCGGAAGCAAAACCTAGGTTTAACCAAAGTTTATGTATACCTTTAGCTCGGTTTTTTGTGTAATTTTTTGTGATAATCTAAATCGATAACTCGAAGGACCAATATTTTTTTTTCAGAATTTCAATCACTCGCACTTTCGTTGAGGTAGTTGCGGGGGGGGGGGGGGGGTTTACATTAAAAGATTAAAAAAGAAGCGGTTATTTACCCCTATACGAAGGGTCGGGAACCCAAGGCACGCGTGCCACTCTGTGGCACGCGAAGAGATTTTGTGTGGCACCTGAATTCACAGAAAAAGTATATTTATTAGAGAAAAAAAAATCCTCTCCATTGTATTTATCCCGCATCACATTCAGGCTGACTCTGATATAAAAATAACTTCTTAAATGCAACGGCGGATGAAATGAATTTAACAACTTATTGCTCACACTGTTTCCATCATGGCCTTTGTAAAGACATTTTCTTAAGACTTTTGATGTAATTTTTCTAATCTATTGATGGTTAAAATGTTTTTGATAATGATTAAAAGTTAAAAACTGTATCAGTGTATAATTTACGACCACTACTTTATTACAGTGTTAATATGCCGTATTTACCTATTATTATAAACTCTAAAGTAATCCTATTAAACACATTATAAAATTATAATATCGTAACTACATTTGAAAAAACAATGGTGGCACGCGCGGAGGGTCTTCAAGTTTGAATATATTGACAAGTGGCACCCAATAGAAAAACGTCGCCGACCCCTGCCCTATACCATGATTATTTTTTCGAATTTACTCCTCGTTACGGTTTTAATCCAAAAACATGAAATTCAAATAACTTAGATGATATTGTAACCTAACCAAACCAAAAAAATAACTAAGAAAATTTGGGATATTAATTTTCTCTGAGGTGCTGGCTCTGCAGATAGCACGAAATCCGAGCAAATTAGAAATCTACACACACATACACACACACACACAGTGTGCTCAGTTTAGTGAACATACACTCTCTCTATCAATTTTTCCAGGATCAAGATATTTTTTCAACCTTTTTTCGTACCTGTCTCTGGCGGGGAGGGAGGGCTGGGAAACAACCTTAGCTACTACTACTACTACTACTACTACTACTACCAGGGGGCGTGTACAGAAATTAAGGAAGGGGAGGGGTGTAGAAAATCTTGGAAATACAGTAGTCAGAAACACGTTCTGCTGACACCTGGAGCATATAACTAAATAGCTGAAGGATGAGATTCACACTCATTTTTTGACACTTTTTTTTTATTTAAACATTTAAAAAAGAATAAAAACTTGCTTTAATAAGTATTGAATTAACAATTACTTTGGAATTTATAGGAACAAATTGAATTGTATAGGCACTATAGAATTTATAGGGGGTCGCGCGTCCCCCATGGACAAACCCCTAACTACTACTATTACTACTAGAATAGGTTAGAATTGAACCAGTTTAATAACAGGAATCTACCCGAGTGGGCCAAAAGATCTTTGAGGCTTCCTCTTGTTCTTATCTCTCTCTCTCTCTCTCTCTCTCTCTCTCTCTCTCTCTTTCGTTATTTTTGTGCAAGAAAAACAAATTATAATGATTAGGGCGGTATTAATATATCTTTCGTGTACACACACATTTTTTTGTTCCATTTTTGCGTCATTATACTCTTATTTAATTATAATTTCATAATTAATTACATGGTTTTACAAGCCAAATTTTAATTATATATTCAGAAAAGCTTATTAATGAGGACCACAGAAGAGATAAAAGGTAAAATATTATGAAAAACGTTGGAAAAAGTGATGAAAAATGATGAAATAAGTTTAATAGGAAATATTATATACGATACAGCAAAAACTTTCACCGTTCTTAAGGAGAAAGAGAATATATAATATATATATATATATGTGTGTGTGTGTGTAAAAAATTTCTGGTCTTTTTTCACGTGGTAACTGTTATATATTTTGTTTTAAAATTTCACTTCTCCTAAGTTTAAAGTCGTTGCAGTTGTCTTTGGTCTCGGGAGAGCTTATTATTAGGAGTGAAATGGAAATCGAGGAGGAAATTTAGTTCTTCTCTTGTCTAATTTGTATCGCGAAGTTCATGTTAAAAGGAGCAGTTTTTTTTTTTTTTTCTATTTTTAGAGCTTCAGCCCTCGAGAGTGTTGTCTTTTCTCATTTTTACTCTTGAAATACTACAAAGAGTCCGTTTTTTTATGAGATTTAAGAGCATATACGTTTGTTTGTTCATGTATACAGTTACGCATATCCAGTTCGGCTCTATATACAGGTATGACCAAGTTTTGTATCCCTAAGTTTTTTTTTTTTTTTGAGATTGGTATTAACGCAAATTTAATGACACTCGTCAAGATTCGTACGTTTTCTTAAATTATATTTGGTATTATAGGTTTCATTGGTAGCACTTTTATATATAATTATTTTAATTATATTATATATATATATACCTCGTAGCCGTTCCGTGGCCGTGGTGGGAACGCTATACAAGAACGGAATGTCATTATTCAAAAGCAGCAAGTTTCATTTGAATTTATAGGTCAAACTTAAAAAGTTGTAAGGTGATGGAAAACTTTCGGTTATACACGTACGGATTAAGTAACGACAAATCATTGAAATTACCCATTGTTTTGGACTTAATTCAAAATTGACGGAAATTTCGAACTTACTTCGTGTATGCGAATTTCCGCTTGTACGTATGGTGCCTATTATAGTTGAATGCGTGTATATACTTCGCGTTAGTCGATTCGAGGAATTACGTGGCAGTAAAGAACGGCCGATTTAAAGGGTTTGGATCGCCTCCAAGTCGGACGTTTGATTCGGCTGATAAAAGAAGAGGAATCGGCAATGCAGGTGTCGCTGAGTCGAGGGCCGGGCCGCCGCCGCCGCCGCCGCTGCCGCCGCTCTTGGCTGATAAATGAAAAGGAGAGAAGAACGAAATACAGACTGGTTCTCTGTATCAGAAATGGTCAGTCATCCATAAAAATGACGCTTTCAGCTTACATTTTGGACGGTTTACTAGAAACAAAATGAGTAACAAATATATTTTTGGTTTTGTTTCATGGTTAAGGATAATAACCTTGTTAACCGTGGTTCAGCTTCCGACCAAATTGTTCATTCTGACGAAGGTCAAGCTTCTCACTCTACCTTAGACCTACAGTTTAACGTGAAATCTGAACCACGCCCCAGCAGCAGCCTAGCGTCTTAACCACCCAGGGTACCGATTTATCTACCAACCACTTTTTTTTACCGCTTTGAAAGATGAACAGCTGGGTTTTTGTGGCACGTCGCCTGCCGTCACCGGGTTTCGATCCCGGGGCCGATAGATTCGCAGTCATTGACGCTAACCACTATACCACCGAGGCGAATATATATATATATATATATATATGCCTTAATCCTCAAGTAGCGCCAATAGCAAGTCACCTTTTCCACCAATTAGGTCAGATTTTGTAAAGAAGTCGGGTTTTCTTCTGTGACCTACTTTTTAAGTTAGGTTTGGTTAACCTGACAACCTAACTTACAAATCGGAGAGTTGTAAATGGTGGGGGAACATAAAGGACGAGTCATTCGACTTACAGTTTTTTAAATTAAAATTGTAATGCGGGTAAATTCGAAACAATAGTCATTGTATACGGTAAAAAAACTTTACAGAAAGTTTTTATAGAAACCGTCCCCGCGTCCCCCCTCCCTCCCTCCCTCCCTATTTTAACACAAGAGAAAATTATAAAAAATTTGAAAATATGAAATATATAAGTTGTTCAACCTATTGGGTAAAAAATCGGCACGGACGAAAATTTGCTCAAATGCTTCTCGACCAACTTGGGCATTTATGACATATATATATATATTATATAGGTGGAATGACGGGTATATAAAGATTGGTTAGTATAGTCATTGCTTTGGAGATAAGGAATCGCTTTTATGAGTGGAATACATAGAGGTTTATTTTGCGACTTCATTTCGACTGTATTTACGAAGACGAGGAATTGAAGGTCACGGTAAAGGTGTAAAAGGTGCTTGCATTAATGGTTTTATTATTGATGAAAAATACTTAGTCACTGACTATCTGTTATAACCTTGAGGAACGGCGACGTATGATTCAAGATTTATTCTTGAATTTGTTGTTAAGAGATCATGCACGTAATTTAACTCTGATAAACGTTTTTACGCAGTGAAATATTTTACTCTTTGTAACAAATGGAGAATTTGTGAAATTTTCTGTAATGGTCATTTTTGTGGTCATTTGTAATTTATAATAAATGATAAGTGTAGTCACCCGACCACTAAATTCGGTAGAATGAACCATTGGGATTGGTTGTCAAAAAGGTAGTAGCACCGATTTGGTTGCTCCAACAAAGTATTTTCTTTGCTACTAAAATGATAAATACAGCAGTACTTTGAAGTTATTCGTACTGCGATGCGCTTGTACTATTGTTGTACCCCTCATCATTTATATTTTAGTGTTTGCTCTAAAAAAAATTGAATTTAAACTTTGCACCACTCCCCCCCCTCCCCACCCCTACTTTGCGAGTCCCTTAGAGTCAACGAAAAGCACCCCCAGAAGTAACATTCTTTATCCGTATCAAATATCTGAAGAAAGTAACTAACTAATGATTGCGTGTATAAATAAGTTGTTTGTGTAATACTGAGTATTTTTTTCCAGTTTAATTAACCTAAAAACTTTGAGACACGAATGTCAGCCGCTTTGGGAGCAATATTGCGGAAGAGGACACAAAATTATTCATAATTCATTTCTAGCTTTTAAAACTTTCCGAAATGGAGAAGAATTTGCGATGGAAAGTTTTGTGAAGTAATGAATTTTTGAGAAGTTTACGTGCCACCCAAATATTTGACGGGAAGTTATTCTGTATTTAGGACAGACTGTGTGAGACAAGCGGGAACCCCTTTCCCGAGTTAGGACCTGCGTATATGTGTGTGTGTGTGTGTGTGTGTGTGTGTGTGTGTGTGTACAGTGGAATTACGACCATTGATGAATAACGATACTGTATATGGTTGTTTAAAATCCTTCGTAACATTCAACGTCGGATGACGGAGGGAACCTACAGCTTTACGTGGGATCCAAACCCCTACCCCACAAATTAAGGCCAAGAAGAGCACCTTAATCGCATAAATCTGAAATCCTAACCGGGATTCGAACCCAGGACCTTCAGATTAACAACCCGGCGCTTTTATCAGCTGGTTAACATTGGGGGGGGGGGCTGTTACGACCACTGAATCAACGCTGATTGCTGGTCATCAGTGTAGTGTGAAATTATGAAGTGAAAATACTTCATGTTTTAGGATCACAAATTCCATTAAGTTGTCACCAAACTTAATGGCCACTAATTTGTTCATTTGTAGTACGTTTAACTAATATATATATATATATATATATATATATATATATATATATATATATATATATATATATATATATATATATTAGCTAATTGAAGAGTAATCGCATGAACGTCATTTGGTCGAGACGGCTCAGTGTCACTTTTGACATTGTAAAAATAGTGAATAGATTTTTACTCTTACTGTAAGAGAAGGGATTGTGTAATATATATATATATATATCCGGTTTAATATTTAGTGTGTACACACCACACCACACCACACCTCACCTCACCTCTTATCTTTTCGCTCAGTCTGCTTTCCACGAATGCAATGCGGCTAAAACTTCGCTCGTAATAATATAAATTTTTTTAATCAGATGAAATTTAATTGTTTTTCGTCATTTCCATTTTATTTTCACGTTTAGCGATCGCTTCGCTCGGTGCGGTGGATTGCATTGATAAGATTAAATACTTTTGCAGGGTGCTATCGCCTCATTTCCATAGTGTAGTCCCTTCCGTGCTGCCTACATAACATAAATTCACCGTTCTAACTGTAATGGATTGATCGATCAGTTGGTTGGTTGGTTGATGAACAATCAACTTAGTTCGGGCGTTGATTGGTTGATTAATGATTATACGATAAATTAATTCGTTGTGCCTTAATTGAGTGTGCTTATAATGTTTAGTTTCAGTTTCGTCCATGTTCGTAGAATTATTCGGAGTGAAGTAGGGTTTGGTATTATATAATATTGTTAATTAATTTTACCGATCCTTATAATATTAAATGTATTCGGTGTTTGCCGAGTTCTAAGAGCGAAATTTAATGTCAATATACGGTAGTCCGCGATATAATGTTGAACACGATATATTCGTGTTGCCATTTGACACGTTACGGGTTAACTACAATAAAACTCTGTATTTACCTAATATTAAGGAGAGTTGCCAAAAGTGAATAGACACGACGGTTGTTCTCGAGAACAAATGGCAAAGCTCATCAATGGAATGTCAGAACGTGCGTCACCTTCATATAATGCAAAGGGTTAAGCGACACGATTCTAAATATATTGATTTAATAATTCTATTATTACTTATTAATTTGTATTTATCAAATAAAAAACTAAAGAAAAATCCGAGGGTGTCTATTTACTTTTGGCAACCCTCTGTAAAAAAATATCTCCAACTAAAGTCTACAATTAATGCGATCAAACACTTTAAAAGTAGGAAAATAACGAGTATATTTGCTATTTTATACTTTTCCATATGGTAATTACTACATTCTATATCCTATTCCTATTCTTGCGTATGAATAATAGACATTTATGAATGTAAATATAGTGTGTGGGGGGGCGGGGGAGGGGGCGGAAGGTACTGCATAAAATATCCGATATTCATATTACGTTTTCCATCTCTGAACCTCCTCGACGATGAGCTTTATTCGCTTTCGTAGGCACTGTCTGAGTGCGATTCCCCTCCAATAAAAGGCCCGAAATAGCAGTCGATGGGAACCTCGTACACTCTCTGCTTTATTAAAAATTTTGGAATACTTTTCGAGCGACTCGGGCTAATATTTGTTGGAGTTATTAAAAAGGAAGTTTTTTACTCATGTCAGCAAAGGAGTGAGAATAAGCAGTTTATTAAATTTGGAACTTAATGGGCAAGTTTCTCTCTAATGAAGTTTCACTAGGTTTTTTTTTGTATATATATATATATATATATATTTTTTTAATTTCGGAGGAAAGTTTGATGTCAGGTGTACGATGCTCAATTTATTTTGGTCCTGTAACTTTGCCTTGAAGTTCTTATACCTCGTTTTTTGCTGTAATTGCTCTCACACACACACACACACACACACACACACACATATATATATATATATATATATATATATATATATATATATATATATCAGTGGCGACTCCAGCTCTTCAAGACCACTCGGGCTCTTTTTAAATTTCAAGTCTACTTATGAGCCGACATTTAAATGCATGACAATAACTTAAGATTGTCAATAAAATAAATAAATACATACTCGGTAAAAAAAATTATTTGAATTTTATTTACTTGAACATAAAGTCCAAGCGTCTTGGTTTTAAAGTAAATTCCTTTAATATTCGGTCATGTAATTCCTTTTTGCTTTCTAAATCAATAAGTATTTCTTTTTCAATTGAAATCCTAGCCAGGGACGATAGCCGTTCTTGAGCCATTGTGTTTCTTAAATATGATCTAATTCGATCAAGAACAGAGAAACTTCTTTCATTCGAAACAGAAGTTACGGGTATGATAAGAAGGAGCTGAATCAGCTTTGTGGTTTTCTTTTAATGATACCACTATGTCCTCCATGGGTGGGCTATACTTCTCAGAATACTTATAATATTAAAAATAAATCAGATTATTTAAGAAAAGCGAACAACCTCACATTGCGGCAAAAATCAAACTGCACCGCCGCCCAAGGCAGTTGAAGGCACGCTTATCGAAACGTAAAAAGTTACCATGTATCGCCAGAATTAAAAATTGTGCCTCTACAAGGCCGAAGGATATAAGCCCGAGTTGAAATGTTTTTTTCTTTATAAAAAAAATTAATAGGGGGAAAAACGTATTTTATTTAATGAGAATTAGAAGAAGGACTATTATGTAACCGTATGCAAGCAAATAATTATTCATTAAAAGAACTTTAAATATACGATATTACTTATACTTTCTCGGGCGTAATGTCTTGCGCCCGAGTAAAGAATCTTCAAAGATTACACGAAAGCTTAATGTGTCAATATAGTTTTTTTTATAGTAAGGGTATCTAAATGCGCTCAAAATTTGCTTGCGTGACGAAGGCTAGACAGAAAAATAGTAACATAATACCAGCCAAAAACCATTTTTACAATTTGGATTTAAAACTTCTTTTTTAAAACTTAAATCTATAAATACACAATTTTATCTCTCATGCTTCTCCTTGCCCCTTGCCTCTCGGGCTCAGCCCGAGTGCAGGAGTCGCCACTGAATTATATATATATATATATATATATATATATACACACATATATATACAGTATATGGGTTAGACATAATAATGGAAACGATCAAATTTTTGGTGCTATATTTTCTGATATCATTTAATGGCCTTATATACTTTACTAGGTTGATATGTGAATGCATATAATATGGAGAACATGTTTTAATATGGTGATACGGGTTTTTCCTGTTCTTGTGGAATAAATAAAAATGTGCCCCTTCGAAAAGATGTTACTGATTGTGAAAGATGTTTGGTTGGTGTCTCAGTATTAAAAGTCGCGTAATTGCCCATGTATCTCGAGGAATAGCCCTCAATGTTATCAATACATGGAAAGAAATTAAAAAAACTGGTAGGGCAATATATATATATATATAATATATATATATATATATAACTAATATGAATTATTTCACGAAAGCAACGCACCAATTATATTTATGATGAAAATAACCACGAAGGAAAATGAAAACACGAAATAGTGCTTAAGCTCTTTTGTCTAATTACATCTTCAGGAACACGAAAGGGATTGTGTGTTCCTGAGGATGTCATTAGACGAAAGCGCTTGAGCACTATTTCCTGTTTTCATTTTCCTTCTTCGTGGTTATTTTCATCATACATATGTTACCTGTTACGGTTTTCAAAACACGGATGCAGTCACTTCCGGCTTTGGGCTATCATATATTTGGGCTGGAAAATATCTATAGGTCACGGTACCCCCATTCCCCCTTCGGCCCTTGTGATGGGGGCCACATCCCTTTCGTTTCTCATTTGATTCAATATTGATTGTCAAAAGGACTCGCTTTTAAAGACTATTTAATTGAACGGATTTTCTTAATGACGTCTTTCAAAGGCATTTGGGTCATAGTTAAGTAATATATATATATATATATATATATATATATATATATATATATATATATATATATATATATATATATATATATATATATACAGGGTGTTTGAAAACTTTCTGTACAAATTGTAATGGGGGATAGGCAACACCAAGACAACCCTTTTCGTCTATAAGTGTATGTCCGCTGACGTCACCATTCGGCGCGAGAGGGCGCCGCTGCAATTGGCTAAAAGGTGAAGTGGGCTAGACTCGCGCTTGCCGCGGGTATTCTTAAATCGGACGTAGTACGCGTAACATGGAGCGCTTCACGACTGCTGAGATGGCTGACATGCATATGGTGTATGGGGCTGCCAATGGAAACGGAAGAGCTGCTGTGAGGTTATACCGACAGCGCTTCCCAAACAGACGTGTGCCAAACCACCAAACGTTTGCGCATTTGCATCGGCGACTGCGAGAAACTGGAACATTCCATGCAAACATGCATGACACTGGTCGGGAGAGAAACGTGCGCACTCCTGACATGGAAGAAGAAATCCTACGGCGATTTGAGGACAATCCAAGCGCAAGCACGCGAGGTGTTGCACGTATCCTCGGTGTGAACCACGACCTGGTCTGGAGAGTGTTGCACGAGCAGCAGTTACATCCGTTTCATCGTCAGAGAGTCCAGGCATTACAACCTCGGGATTACCCTCTTCGTGTGGAATTCGCACGCTGGTTTCTGCAGCAGACAGCGGTGCAGCCTAATTTTCCGGCTTATGTGCTGTTCTCAGATGAGGCCTGTTTCACACGTGAGGGTGTGTTTAACACGCACAATTCTCACGTGTGGGCGCACGCAAATCCACATGCTACACGGGTGCATGCTCATCAAGAACGGTTCGCCGTCAATGTTTGGGCGGGTATCGTCCATGGCAAGTTGATTGGGCCGTACCTGCCTGCCCGACTCGACGGGCGGGTTTATCGGATATTTCTTGAAGAAACGTTGCCGGAACTGCTGGAAGATGTTCCCGTGGTTATTGGTAGACGAATGTGGTTTCAACACGACGGGGCCCCAGCACACTCCAGCAACGATGTGCGGGATTATCTGAACGCCACTTTTGGGGACCGATGGATAGGCCGGGGTAGGCCCGTAGCCTGGCCACCGAGATCGCCCGATTTAACATGCCTCGATTTCTTCCTGTGGGGACACATGAAGAACCTCGTGTACGAGACTCCCATTTACTCAGAAGAAGACTTCGTAGCAAGAATCGCTGTCGCCGCTGGAACTGTTCCCGAAATGCGGGGAATCTTTCGACGTGTACGTCGGTCAATGCTTCGACGCTGTCGGGCATGCATTGATGCTACCGGTCGCAACTTCCAGCACCTTCTTTAGATAAACATGCCTCCTTTAAATAAACATGTTACGCGTACTACGTCCGATTTAAGAATGCCCGCGGCAAGCGCGAGTCTAGCCCACTTCACCTTTTAGCCAATTGCAGCGGCGCCCTCTCGCGCCGAATGGTGACGTCAGCGGACATACACTTATAGACGAAAAGGGTTTGTCTTGGTGTTGCCTATCCCCCATTACAATTTGTACAGAAAGTTTTCAAACACCCTGTATATATATATATATATATATTATATATATATATATTATTATTATTATTATTATTATTATTATTATTATTATTATTATTCAGTTATCCTTGATTCACCTAACTGTGATTTACTACTTATGACCATTGTGCACTATGATCATGACCGTTAACCGTAATTTGGCGCGACAGTGTTTACACCTGCGGCTCAGTCAGTCTCCCGCGCTTCATAGAGTAGAACCACATGTGCGCGTGTAACTTCGCCTATCTTTACTTCTTGCGATGAGTACAAAATACTTTAGTGTAGATTATACTATAATAGAATAATAATGTGCTTAGCTCGCAGCAGCGGCTGCACCACCCATCCACCGGCAGGGTATACCGAGTTAACCATAAAACGATGTGTATATATCTTTTTTTTACTTTGTTAACGGTTATATTTTTATTGAACAAATATTCTGGACCGTAGCACTTTAATATGACAGTTAAACTGTCATTTATTTGTTGTTTATTTTTTATACTTCTGCATTAGATAACATCGGCCAATTTACTCAAGAAACAAAGATATTTCGAGAATTCATTGCATTATTTAGGCCCATATATATAAAAGAAAATATACGTTTGTGCTAGGTTAAATTTAGCATTTATAAGCCCTAAATAAAGAAATGGCCTTCAATCACTGCAATTTTGGGCCTATATTGGCTTAGACTAGGGTCGCTATGGCGAGCTCAAACCAAGACTACAGTCTGGGCTTAACGCAATATTATCGTGGGCTGGATTCATGATAAAAGCTCAAAGGTAGGACTCTGCTCCCCCGTGTTGAGTGTCTAGAGACAGACTCAGGGGTTCCCAAAGTGGTCAATATCGACCCCCTGGGGTCGATGGGACTGTGCTGGGGGTCGATAAGGATCTATGGGTCGATAGGGGGGGGTCGATAAAGTTCTAGGGGTCTAGGCTTAACATCGATGAGCGCGGTGACTTAAGGCTCAAACTTTCAAACCTACAGCCTAATTAATGTTCATGTACTCGTTAATGCTCATTAGGCCCATCCGTCTCATTAGAGAAGCTTTAATTGTAGAGGTATTTAGCAGTTATTAATTTTAACTTAATTACTAATAATGGTAATTGTATAACTATAACGATTAATAAATATTGATTATTTTTGATGTTTCTTGACTTCATCTCATTTAAAATTATTTTAAGTATTGAGAGTTTGGGTTAGGGGGTCGATGATAACTTTATAAGCTCACCAAGGGGTCGACAAGCTCGGAAGTTTGGGAACCCCTGGACCGTCACTCTAGAGACGAATGGCTAAACCCTTAGCCCAAGAACTACGAAGTCGGCCTAGTCAAGAGTGGGCGTAACAGTTTTGTTTACATTTGACGTCACAAACTCGGGTTTCCGCGTTCTTTTCGTCCAAAAATATTACTTGGTCAATGAAAGAATGTGACTTAAGTCGTGTTGCTTTCGTCCAAAACTTGACTTTAAGCGTAATGGATATTGCATAGATACCCTGGATAGTGTTTTAATTTTTTGTGCTGGAACCGTGTTTGGAATTTTAAAATACGGAATGAAACATCATTAAGTCTATCACACAGTGATGGAACTCGAGATCGATGATGACTTAAAAGAAAATAGACTACCGTATATAGATTTAATTAAGATATAAAGCCACGGGGAAACTTTTATAATTTTTTTTTTTTTTTAGTCTGAAACTTAAGTTTTTAGTTTCTAAATTTTGAGATTTGAAAATGATAATTTTAGTGAAACGAATAAAGGCTGATTAGTTAATTAGGTTTTTAGAGCTTTATCTTAAAAGATGATGATAGAAAATAATTGTAAACGCGTAATTTAAATAATTTTTAGGCGCTAATAATTTTGTTTTGAGCCATTACCAAAGGCGAATATATTTTTAAACACTTAGCCTTAAGCTTGTTTCGATATTGTTTTCTCCAAAAGATCTTAATTTTAAAAGGGAGAATATAAAAGAGCAATAAATTATATAATTTATATAATTTAGAGAAATCACAATTGTTTTCTTTTTCGCAAAGATAAACATGAACAATTTTTTTACATCACTGTGTATATATATATATATATATATATATATATATATATATATATATATATATATATATATCTATCGTAACCTCGTAGTAGTTCCGTGCGTCGCCAAGCTGGCCTGGTTGAGGAGCGAATTCTCTTGCGATCTCCTTTGCACATAGCCACACCCGGCTCGTATATAAATTTTAATGTTTTTATACACAGTAAAAGGAAATTAAGATTTTGGATTTTTTAAACCCATACACAAGCTATAGAATCATTCGTCGGGAGTGTCCGTATTGGGTTTGCATTCACACTACCCGGAACATTCCTCGAACCCGTGACTGAACATCGCGGCGGAAAATCCTCGTTCGGAAGAAAGAATCGCTCTTGTCCACTTCTACTCGATGGCTAAAACGTTCCTTCGAGGCCGCAAAGAGAAAGAAGTGGCAATCTATGATGCCATGATGCGGTCGAAAGTGCCTCGTGGAGAGGGTATTTAGTGCGGGCCGAACTTCAAAGTAATTATTTTTTTTGCGCGCGTCTCTATCCCGTCATGGCGTCATTTTGAACGGAGTTGATGCAAATGCCAACCGGTTCCAATTTGATTGGTTTACGACAGAGGTTCTCGCGCAAACTTCCGTACCAACTTCAGCTAAACAGAAACGTACCACCATCCTCAAAAATGTTACCGTTATTTTCGAGGCATAAGGTACGTAATTAAAAAGGTTCATATATATATAATAAAGGAAGCTCGTACAGCGAAAGTGTATAATTTATTTGAATATTTTAATTGTTATTCAATTCAATGTATTTACGTACCATTATTATTATTAAACAATATAGCTCGCGTACTACCGCGTACGTGTAATATAGTTGGGTACCTCAGCTCTACGCAGAATGGACCAAAATCCCACACTGTATCTAGAATTTCAGATTAAAAAAAAATGGCTCCCGTACAACACACACACACACATACACACACACACACACACACACACACACACACACACACACAAGGTCTATCCATTGCAAAAGTCGCATTTATATATCAAACTTGAATTATCTTCTCATTAATTTTTGAATAATGAGATTGTTTTTTAAATTTAATTAGTGTGAAAATAATGTATGGAATTAAATACAATTAAAATATAACGAGCGAAATAAAATTATTTTTGAATTCAATTTTCCAAATTGAATTAATTGAATAATTAAGTTTGTCCGTTAATAAATTTGTCGCCTCTTGCATAGACTTTTTTTAAAATTGATTTCGTCATCAATTTAAACATCATTTGGGGAACTTTTACTTTTTGGATTTTATTTAAAAAAAAAAAAAAAAAAAAAAGGTTTTTGCAGTGTCAAATTTTATACGATATTTTATACGATATGTATGCCTGTTTTTTTTTTCTAGTTTGGATACCGATAGATACCGATATATACAGTATATATATATATATATATATATATATATATATATATATATATATATGGGATGAATTTCACAATAAAACACGTGAAATGAATGAATGCTGCAAATCCACAAGGAAAAAGAAAAACGATTCCAAGGCCTTTCGTGTATTCAAAGCTACACCTCGTCAGGGAATAAAGATAAAAAGGCGAGATGCCCATAAATATATACAACGTACAGGAAAAACAAAACAATTAGCACATACTTAACAAGGGTTAATGAGAGGCAAAAGAAATTTTAACATGATATCGTCAATTTTATACGTCCCCGCACTGTTATTGAAATTGTTTTTAAAATGAATAAATGCACATTCTAGAATATTTCTTTCTATTATATCTGTTTTTAACAAGCGCTTTAGAACTATCCCACTTGATGCTATGGTTACATCTATACATATGGTTAAATAAAGCATTGGAATTATTAGCTGTTCTACAAGCATATTTATGCTGTTTTACCCTAATATCTAACGTTTTACCAGTTTGGCCTATATATACAATTTCAATAACAGTGCGGGGACGTATAAAATTGACGATATCATGTTAAAATTTCTTTTGCCTCTCATTAACCCTTGTTAAGTATGTGCTAATTGTTTTGTTTTTCCTGTACGTTGTATATATTTATGGGCATCTCGCCTTTTATCTTCATTCCCTGACGAGGTGTAGCTTTGAATACACGAAAGGCCTTGGAATCGTTTTTCTTTTTCCTTGTGGGTTTGCAGCATATATATATATATATATATATATATATATATAACCTTGGTTAACCTTGGTCTAGCTTCGCCCGAATTGTTCATTCTGACGGTCAAGCTCGTCACTCTCCACCTTAGACCTACAGTTTAACGTGGAATCCGAATCACGCCCCACCAACGGCCCAGCGTCTTAAACACTAGGCTACCCAGGGTACCCATTTATCTAGCAACCAATTTTTTTTTATTGTGTGGAAGGATTTTCAGCTGGGTTTTGCTGCGCGCCGCCTACTGTCACCGGATCTCGATCCCGGAGCGGATGGATTCGTAGTCAGTGACGCTAATCACTACACCACCGAGGCGCATATATATATATATATATATAGTTTGTATGTATGTATACTGGGCGCTGATAGCAATGTTTTAATGTGGTATCTTTTTCATACGATATCTTGCAATAAACTCCATAATAATTTCATTGTCCTTTGTTTGAACGAAGTCGAGCGCCATCTGGTGTCTCTTTTATCGTTCGGTTGTCAGATAAGAATTTGGGTGGAAAAAATGTGGTAATTAATATCACAAAGGAAGATGAAATAATATGGTGGTATAACAGCGTTCAACCTTCAACTTGACTCGAGTTTTTCTGTGGGAATATCTTTCATGCGTGTGTTTATTGCGACTTAACTCTTTGTACTGTATATAAAGTCGGGTACAGTTGATAAACGTGCTTTACTACGTTTAGTTTGTAATTGCGCTATGCCGTGAAAAGTTGTGAAGCAACCGCATGCACGGACGGCATTTCTTTTGAGTAAAATTTTATGAATCAACCACGTTTTTACGTGACGTCATTAACCTTCCTGACGTAGTGGGCGGAGTTAAGGGTTGGCGAAATACAAGTTTGAACTTTATGAAAAAGAGATATATTCTTACCGACAGTCACAGTTGTTAACGCATCAGACTAGTGTAAAGACTTTAAAACGCTTACAGCCATATTTATTTTATGAGAGACATAACCAACCTTGAATATTCTATACGCGTAGAATTCCTTTCATGTCCGTGGAAAATGCGTCTGCTCGTGACGTCATACGTAAACAAAAATAGGTTGTTAACTCGTTTCACAGCAAATGTTGTTCACCTTTGGTGTACCCCTTTAATTGATCGAAGGATCTTGAAGGGTTCTTCCATAGTTCCCGGCCTAAAATCGCGACGAGAATAAAATGAAGGCAAAGCTTTTAAGGTTAGAACTTCTAATATCAGAAAGCCTTTTAGTGGTGCACATTTTTACTATTTCACATTTTTACTGTTTCACATTTATTGGATATGTCGTGAAACCGACCTCAGAATGAACAGTAAACGCAGAATGAGTAATCCGACAGTAAATTAAGAAAGAATAAATTACATTTAAAGAAAATTAAAAACGAGAAGAAAAACCTTTAAAAGAATCTCTCTCTCTCTCTATATATATATGTGTATATGTATATGTGTATATATACCGTATATGTATATGTGTATTATACCGTATATGTATATGTGTATATATACCGTATATGTATATGTGTATATATACCGTATATGTATATATGTATATATATGTATTGTATATGTATATATATGTATGTATATGTATATATATATATATAATGTATGTATATGTGTATATATATATATATATATGTGTGTGTGTGTGTGTGTGTATGTATATGTGTATATATGTATATGTATATATGTTTTTTTTTTTTTTAAAGTTCGGGAAGAACCGATTCGCCTCTATTTAAAAGGGCATATCTCGGCGGAAAAACAAAGAAAAAGTGAGAGGAAAGACAGAGGAAAAAGAAAGGGTGGAGGGGACAGTCGAAGTGGAAAAAGATCAAGGACTGCAGGGTCGAGCCCCATCATCCTTGGGTGCTAGGGCCGGGAGGGCGCACGTGAAACCTCCAGGAACAAGCACGTACAAACGAGCACAAAGATATATATATATATGTATGTATGTATATAAATAATGAAGTTATCAAATGACTTATTGCATTATGCTACATAAAATACGCAAAAAAATATTATTGATAATATTGTTTCCTATTTACTCAAATAAACTAGGTACATGTAATACGTATATCTATGATCCATACCTAAATTTATTTACAGCATAAATATATTTTTGGTTTAAATTAATTGCGTACGCGTCCTATCTGATACACCTTCAGCAATGCACAATTCAGTCCTTTCTCTTCCCTTAACATTCTTGGCTTTTCCTTTTCTCGTAATCTTTCCTGGAAAGATCACGTATACTCTTTCTAAAACAGCTTCTAAGAGGTTAGGTGTGTGTGTGTGTGTGTGTGTTGTACCTTCTCCGTAGTTTCTTCACCTCCCCTTCAGTTGCTCTCCGTGCGGGTGTCTTGTCCGCCCCTATATGGAGTACGCTTCTCGCGTGTCGCGTGGCTCAACCCACACAACTTTATTTGACCGGGTGGAATCAAAGGCTTTTCATTTCATAAATTCCCCGCCTTTTACTTTCCTCACGCCCTCTCTCTTCGCCGCAGTGTTGCCTCACTATTGCCTTTGCTATCGCTGTTATAATGGAGAGTGCTCTTCTTAACTCTCTAACTGCATGCTTCCTCCTTTAAGGAGGGCACGCAGCCATTCCTTTTCTGTCCAACTCTCAAATGCAAGGATTAATCGTTATTTTCAATCTTTCATTTACTGAGCCGGTGAACTCTGAAGCTATCTTCGTCAATCCATCTTACTCCTTGTCTATGACCTCCACTCCTTCAAACGCGGAGTGTCCAGGCATTTTGAAAACCTTGGACCTTGATTTTGGCTCTCTTCTGTGGGAGGGGGCGTTTTTGCAGGCCTTCGACCTTGGCCTCTCCTTCCTGCATTAAAAAAACTTACGTAAATTGACATATCAAATGTTGAATGTTGACGTCCTAAAAAAAGTACCGTAATATTAAATTGACTTTGATTCTTCTTTGAAAAGAAATAAATTTTTTAATTAATATAATTTTGCTATTATTTGTAGGTATATAAATCATTATATATCCTGTAAACTAGATTACGTTCTCCATCATGCGATGAGTTAGTGAAGCCCTTCTGGCTCTTCCTACTCGCAAAGCTCCAGTGAGCGGAAAAAGCCTTTCCACATTTGCTGTAAAAGCAAGAAGAGAGATTTCCTAGTGAACGTAGCTAACTTGCGCACTTGGGATAGTCCTTTTGATTTTCTCTTCATTAATCTAAAACGTTACCTGAAGATATTGTTCAAGTTCTGTTGAAACGTTGCTTTTCTTAGACGGAGCAGACTCGAATGTCAGAATGCTTATTTGCCCAAACTTTGCACAGTATTTTTAAGTAATCAGTACCATGACTAAGGCCTACGGTAGACCTAGCAATTCTTCCCCCTTTTTTGCCTTTTAAATAGGCCCTAGGCAATGCACTTTCGCTCCCTATGAAGAGGGTTCATGAGAAAATTGTTTATTGTCCGAATTTGTTCATCGTTCTTGTTCAAAACGTTCACACCGCACTTTACTTACTCTGAACAATCTTTTTATTTGAAATTATTTTGAGGGTGACACTTAAAAACTATGTAAAGGGAATGATTTAAATACAGACTTTATTCTAGGTAACAATATAAACATTATCTACACCTATATAATTTCGTTCGTTCATTTTTTTTAAGAAAATATCTAATACGCGCAAGATTTTATCTGCACTTCTCTCAATACTTTTGTAAGTTACTCGAAGATATATTAAACAGAAATGTTGCTCTGAGTAAAGTAAGATTTTTGCAAAAATAAGGATTGTAATCGGTAACATAATCCAACATCCATTATAAAAAAAAAAACTTAGCTACGCTTAGTCAGACTTCTCATATAATATAATTAGGCGTAGGCTAGCCTTAATCCCAGAATACTAGCCTACTATGCTATTAGTGGCCATAATTTTATTACAGCTTTATAGGCTACAATAGAGGCCTAGGCCAGGATCAAATCATTAACCTAGGCTTAGGTATAGACCTATTTAATAAATTAATGCGAGACTTTAAGAGCTTTCTCAGAATTATAAATTCAAATTGGCAAAATTGTCTTTCATGTAACAAATATTTTGCACAAATACATTATTTAGTACGAAAACAATAGTGGATTAAATAAATACTGACTCGGATCAAAGTCTCATTCAATAGCCAACTCTTCACTTGTTCAATGAACAATTAAGAAATTAATGTTTGCAAACGTTCTTCTCGGGACATGAACACGGGAAAAACTTTGAACAAAGTCGTAGTTGACATTGTTCAGAAAACGTTCGCGCAGTCGCACTGCACTGAAAAATGTTTGTCATGTTGTTCATGAACACGCACAAACCTGTCATAAGTAATAAATGAGGAGTGTGAATCGGGTATGAGGTGACCGGGTCCCGTGGCAATACCAACTTCATGATTTTAAGTATTTTAAATGAAAAGTATTTTTAAATAAACGACTTTATTGTATATTATTTTCAAATTATAAATCCGTACACATACCAGGAAAGGCCTACATGGATTTTAGCTTACAGGAAGAAATTAGAAAACCACTCGCTCATTATAAATTGTTTTAAGCTGATGGCATCAATAAATTTAGAAATTGGAGAACACAATGGCAACTGGATATAGGCACCGTTTATTTATAAAATAATAGTTGAATACGTTGGTTTTTATTTGTTGTTTAATTTTACGTTTTAAAAAATATAAAATAATCCTCGAATCCGATAAAGATCAGAACTGAATCTGCAAAAAAAAAAAAAATTAAACCCGAATCAAGCAGAAATCTTTCGAATCCGGATTCTGATTCGCCCACCTATGAGATAGATATATACACTACACAAAACACAAAAACAAAACCAGATAGCTATAAATAAAACAAAAAGAGTCGCGGGACAGGTACTAAGAACGTTCAAAAGAAGGGACAGGACAGTAATGATTCCCCTGCTAAAAACACTGATTATACCAAAACTTGAATACTGCTCACTGCTCAGTCTTGACGTCCCCATATAAAAAGGAAGAAACTAATAGACTAGAAGAAATTCGGAGACATTTCACAGCAAAGATTGATGGTTGCAAAGAGCTCAACTACTGGGAAAGACTACGTAAATTAAATCTGTATTCCCTAGAAAGAAGGAGAGGGGTACACCATAATGTACATATGGAAAATGATCGAAAAACTGGTACCAAACCTAAACCCAATTACCATTCAAACAACGCTGGAAAATAGGAAAGGCAGAATGCGCAGTGTTCCCAAATTAAAGGCCCGACAGGGGACCTCTTCAACACTGAAGAAAAATAGTTTGGTTGTCAGGGGGCCAAAACTTTTTAACCAGCTTCCAAAGAACCTCAGAAACGTTACAGGGGTCAAAGTTGAAGTCTTCAAGAGAAGACTAGATGCCTGGCTCAGGACGGTACCAGATAAACCGGGTGTACCTGGCTATGTACGGTGGAGAGCGCAAGAAAGCAACTCGCTCCTCCACCAAGCCAGGCCAAGAGGCTGGACCACCCATCAGCTTGACCTTCGTGTGAAGAGAGAGACCATCACACGAAACAGCAACGAGGTTAACGAGGTATATATGAAGTTTATTTTTGCACGTGATAAATCGAGGGAGAAGGGCCATTGAGTATGATTTATTTATTTATAAATAAATATACGTTGGTCAGGTTATAAGTATTTGAGCTATAAATAGTTACAATTTATGCACTTGACTGATAAAGGCGATTTGGTGGTTATATCACAAAATGCTTTTTATACCGAGTTTCACCAATTCATAGAATAAAATTTTGTACATTACAAGTTAAAAAGATGTTGAAGTTCAGATGTATATAGAAATTACACAATTCTAATTAGCTATACAAAATTAAACTCTACTTTTAGGAGATATAGGTATATATCTTAAACTTGATTGAAGGGTTTGTTCTTGGGGAACCGCAACTTAGTGAGGAATAACAGGACGAGAAGGTGGTACATGTTTATTAAACAGACGTTTCGGAAATTCAATTTCCATCATCAGTGCTAAGAAATAAAAATAAAAGTGAACAAATATAGTAAAAGATTTTATACAATATATTACAGTCTTATAATGATAATTTAAAATTTAAAGAAGAAGAAAAAATTACATAAAATGTAGAGCGGTAAGATATATAAAATAAATGTTATCGCGTGAAACGAATATTGAAAGTAAAAACTTACGGGGTTATTGTACGAGGGGGGGGGGGGGGGGGGGTAATCTAATTGTATGAAGGCTGGGAATGGTTTGAGTGTTGAAGTGGTCATATTAGAAGTCGAAGAGTGGTGGCGCAAATAGTTCAGAAGAATTATTTAGATATGTTTAATGTAGTGACTAGGTTTTATTATTTACTTTCTCTTCATTATTTACGCTTCTTTCTACTTTACTATATCTCTATTTATTCTCGATCGGCTATTTCTTTCATTTATCACTTTGTTTCTCTACACTCTTTTTGCCGTATCGTATAAATATCATGTTAGCGCGCCTAGACCTGACTCAAAGTTCGTTACAAAACAAAGGGGGAAGGGGGTATATTAATACTCTTTTTTAACGCTTGTTAACACTTTATTAATTCCGAAAATGGTTTAGTTATGTTAGGGGTATGCGAGTATGAAATTCTATTATAATAATTTAGGTCGGAGAGGGACACAAACTTAATTAACTTTACGTTACATTTCGTCACCCTATCGCGTAACGCGTTGCCTCAAGACTGGCTCCGTTTTGAGGGTAGTCTACTCTTTCGGGCCCCTGTTCAGGACTACCAACTGTACCCATTTTAAACAATTTAAAACTAACAAACATGCTTTATCGTAATCATCACAATTTTTAGTAAATTTATATTAAACATTATAATCTTAATTAAACAAAAATTAATATTCTTAACTTGGCATTACTACATTAAGTTGAAGGCAGAACTGTAGTCGTTGAGGGTTGGTTTTGTACTAAGGATGTATAATTTGTATTGTATAGGGATTCGAGGATGCGGAGGTCGGTTGGAATTGATAATTTTGAAATTGGTGGGGAGCAGTGGGTGATTGTGGAGGTGGCAATGATCTCTTATTGCTGATTTCGATGGTTTATTTAAAGGTTGTGAGGTTCTGGTGGAAATGCCGCGATGTTCGTCCACTCTTTGTTTGATGTTGGCGAATGGTACTGCCAATATAACTTGCTTTGCAGCGAGTACAGTTCAAACAGTAAACGGTGGACGAAACAAGGGGCTGGGGGTCTTTTCTTCATGGTTGAGATACGATTTAATGCTATTATTATTGGTGAATATAAATTGAAAGTTAATTTGAGGGTAAGGAGGGGTGAATAGCTGGCGAAGTTCTGATTGTATTTTATAACTAATGTAGTCGTAGTAGGGAAAAGAAAAGTGTTGTTTGTTTATTTATTTATTTATTTATTACACACAGACTGTGCATGGAACAAGGAATTCTTCTGGGAAAATTAAATCCACTATAGTTCGAATAAGTAATGGTAAATGACAAATACTATAGTTTTTACTTTTTCATGATGTTAGCCCGACGTGGACAATGCGTCACTCGCAAAGAGGCCCCAAAATATAGCTTCCCTCACCAGCTATCTGCCAAACGGAGAGGATCCAGCTTTGGGACAGGATCTAGGGTTTACAGCTACACCTAGCCTACTATATTCAGAATCTCAATATACGCCAGAAACTCGTTGCATTCACGTCGGATTGAATACATCAAAGAAAAAAGGAGTAACTATTGTATTTTCAGCCAAAAACCAAAACTTAAACTTCAACTGGCGGAATTGAGCGTCCACTTTTTAAAGCACTTAAGTGCAAGTGCCCTGACGAGGTTTCGTTTTGATTCCCTGACGAGGTGTATTTCTGAATACACGAAAGGCCTTGGAATCATTTTTCTTTTTCCTTATGGGTTTGCATCATTCATTCGTTTCACGTGTTTAATTGTGAAATTCATTATATATATATATATATATATAACCTTATTTTCGTTTCCGACCGAATTGTTCATTCCGACGAAGGTCAAGCTTGTCACTCCACCTTAAGTTTAACGTGGCATCCGAACTACGCCCCACCAGCAGCCCACCGTCTTAACCGCTATGCTACCCAGGGTACCCATTTATCTACCAACCAATATCTTTATTGTGTGGAAGGATGAACACCTGGGTTTGTGCTGCGCCCCGCCTGCCGTCACCGTGTCTCGATCCCGGGGCCGATGGATTGTAGTCAGCGACGCTAACCACTATTGTATATTGTGATACATTGCTTTGTTTGTTTAAAAGTATTTAACTTATTTCAGGCTTACTTTTTCCTTTTAATTCTCTCTCTCTCTCTCTCTCCTCTCTCTCTCTCTCTCTCTCTCTCTCTCTCTCTCTCTCTCTTTTCCTTTTAACTGACAGTTTCTCCCCTTGCCTCAATTTTCTTCCTTGCACCTGTTAAGCGAGTTTCCTTAAGCCTCCTTAAGCCTCCTTAAAGCTCTGCTAATTTTGCTAATTGCCTCAGTTACCCAAATAAGAATGAAAAACCAAAAATTAAAATACTTTTTAAAAGATTTTCCTTTTAAAGGTAAAATGAAATCGCCTAACTACCGTATAATTTCCTACTACGAACAATGATGGCTTCTACTATATAGGTTTACACACACACACACACACACACACACATACACATCGTATGTGTGCGATGAAGGAAAGGAAGTAGTTTGTGTTGTTTTCTTTAACAAAACCACAAATAAACGTTCGCAATGAAGAATATTTACATGTCTTAAATTGAATGTGCAATAAAATATGCAGGAATTGTTGAAATTAAAGTTATTTACAAAGATGGACAGATGCTAAATAAATGGTATTAAATGCAGTGATGAACGCGATAAAATATGGTACATAATAAATCACAAATATGTGTTACTTAAAGTTAAAACACGAATTTGATACGTGGCACGCTAATAAAGTACTTTATAGAGCCTATCGCTTAGGCTGAAAGTTTGTACGTTGGTATAGGCTGTATGGCGCAATGGCTTAATACAATATTGTAGGACCGCTAAGCTAAGTGAGTTAGGCCTCTGTAGATAATGATAAACTCTGTGTTTAGGTATGCGAGGCTGTAGGGCGCAAAACCCTATAGGCAAGAGATGTTTTTGAAACGGGGCTTGAAGGTAAACTTCCACGGTTAAAGTCTCGAGGCACGAAAGCTGTTAGAACTTGAGTCTCTCACGATCTTAGAGGCTGACCTCCGGGGTCAAGCTTCGGTGAAGACTTTTGTAGACGAATCGGAAACGTTCTTTGTGATGTTTCTGACGCGGGTACGGAAAAACCGGTGCTGGTCTAATGTGCGGTCTCTACCGGCGTTCGAACAGTCTAAGTAAGGTGCGGTCTATCTCAAAAATGAAAACTATCATCATATATAAAATTTATTTATTTAAAAACAATCACATCATAACATTTGTTTATTTATTAGATGTTATTTATTAGATATTTATTAAAGTTTATTTAGTTAAAAACAATCATATCATAATATTTGTTTATTTATTAGATTTATTAAAAGATTGTAGGAAAAAAAGTTACGGGAAAAAAGTCACAGAAAAAAGTCACAGCAAAAAAGTCACAGGATAAAAAGTCACGAAAAAAAGTCACAGAAGAAAGAGTCTAACTGAACCTAAATTCACCTAACCTAACCTAACCTAAAGACCGGTGTTAGTTTCTCTTCTTAGGTAGACCGCACAAAAATTAGAGGTAGATTCACTTTGCTAGGTAGACCGCACATTAGACCAGCACCGAAAAACCTTCGTCACCGTTCTTGGGTACCCTCAATTCTTGTTCAGACAAGCAAAAAAAACTTAAACTTGGAAGATGAATCGAATGGGTATTTGACTAAAAACTAACCCAGGTGTTTTCAAAAAATATCTACTGACGTTTAAAAATGTTGTATGATAAACTTCAGGCGCCAACTTGATATAATGACCGTTAAGAATGTGACGGGTCCGTAATGAGCTCATAATGTGTACAGCACTGATTAAAAGCTTGCTTCACAACTTTTTTCATGCTTAATACAAACCCGTACGATCCGTAAACTTGAAACCAGTTGCGATTGGCTAGTATCAACCAGTCACACCTCTTTTCATTCCTCGCAGTTGTTGTTTTTTTTTATGCATATAAAAGTGTGTGGATTATATGAAGTATGGATAAATAGTCATACTACGCTCTTTTAAGGTTTCAAACTCTTTGGTCAAATGGAATTTGAAATCTTAAGAGTCAACGAGTTTTCAAAAGAACACAGCCGTCTAAATTTTGAGATTCACATCCAAAAGCAGTGGGTGAAATTTGTGAAGCTGCATTCTTCTAAGTGAATAATTAGATCCCAGAGTAAATATTTGTGAAATTGTCACTGGCTTAAAAATTTTTGTTCAACATTTGCTGCCTAAAATTAACATGTTGTAATGCGAGTTTAGACTGGTCAAGTCCTGGTAGGCTTTGAGTTATACAATACAGAGTTGGGAGATAAGTTTCTCGATAGAATTGGGACGGAATATGAGACGTGGTTGCCATTCTTTTTTCCTGAAACGAAGAAACAGTCAAAGGAGTGGCGTGGCGACATTCCTCACCTCCTCGACCAAAGAAGTTGAAATCTCGAGTATCCAGCAAAAAAAAATCAAGCTTACGAGAAAAAAAAGTCAAGCTTACGAGTACAGTTTCTTGGGACAAGAAAGCTCCAACACTGATAGAAGTTATGGAACCGAACACAATGATTAATGCCCATAGATATTGCCAGACATTATACAAACTCAAAAAGTAACACTGATGAAGGACTCTGATGTGTGCGTGTTGCATCGCAACACTCGCCCACATTCGGCATTCAAGATTACAGTCCACTGAAAGCGGGTGATGAGCTGCGTAATCACCCACCCACTTTATAGTCCAGACTCTGCACCTTCGGATTTTCATTTGTTTGGACCGATAAAGGCACACCTTTGAGGAGTGCATTATTCCGGAAGTGAAGATCTTCAGAATGCTGCAACTCAGCGGCTTTGACAAGATAGACTTCTACAGAAGGGGATCTACTCCTTCCCTCCTGATGCCAGAGGTGCATCAGTGTGAACGGGGAGTATTTTGAGAAACAACAAGCCTGGCTGCTTTTATGTACCGATTTTTATTTAGATCGAACTACTGGTACTTTCTTAAAAGGGGCGTGTCGAAACTTTCCGGATATCCTAGTACGAGTACACACACACACACACACACACACACACACACACACACACTGTAAAATGAAGTTAGAATAGAAATCGAACGAGTATAAACTTAAGGCATTTCGCAAACTGTTTATTTTTATATTTCCAAAGGTTTCATTGAAAATATTTTATTCTGTTATATATATTAACCCTGAGACGACACACTCATTATGACCCTCTCTCCCTGAACCTCAGTATAACAAAAACCCCAAATTCTTGGAACCATCAAGGCAATAGAACCGATCTAGTTTGATCCTGTTTTGCAATACAATTCAACGACTTCTACAAAATAAATGAACCAAATGGCCATATTCATGCTCAGATATACTTCACTTTTAAACTCCCCTCCCTAAAAACGAACAAATCTACAGAAGCCCGAACTCTCGCAAAAACAAACCCCCAAAACAAGCATAAAAGAACAAACCCATAAAAAAAAGTTTCTGAATCGTACATAAAAAGACTTAACCCTGGAAAGCCAGCGTAGCCTATTACAATAAAAGTACAGTTGTATTTTCAAAATGTTAAAATTAACTTATAAATATAATTTTCATTATGGCGTTACGTAGACCCAACACTAGTCGTTGTGCGCGCGCGCGGGGTGACATTGGCCTTCTAGGGTTAACAATGCTGCATTCACAGATAGAAATTATTTTACGTAGAATAAAATAGATAGTTGAGAAAGGAGTCAAGCATTGTGATTACTGATGCAATGTTTTGGGGGTTCTTTAATTTCCTTCGGAACGACAAAAGTCACGTGATAGAGGGGACCTACGGCTTTACGCTGGATCCGAACGAACTACGGGTCATTGCACTATCTGGACGCGGAGGACGTACGCCCATCCAATTACAAACCAGACCCATTGTCGCTTAACTTCACTGTTCTGACGGAAACCGGTGTTCCAACATGGCAATGTTGTATTCCCATTGATTACTAATTTTAATTTTTATCGTATTATTATTATTATTATTATTATTATTATTATTATTATTATTATTAAATAAGTAAATGGGGCAGCAGTTTAAAATAGTTTCTTTCACCTCTGAATGAAGAGGGTTGCCTCTCTCGAAAAGCTTCGCAGTTTTTAGTGTTTTTTTATGTTTTATCTTTTAAATTTAGGGATTTTAGCTATTTTATATATATATATATATATATATATACACACACTGTATGTCGGACTTGATATACGAAAACTGAAAATAGCCATGATTGGTTGATACTAACCAATCCCAGTGGGGGTTTTCAAACGTTTACGGCCTTTACGACCGTGCCATGGGCATGAAAAAAGGTGGAAACAAACTTTTAATCTATACACCACTAACAGAGAAAAATGGCACGTAAAATATGGTGACTCTGCACAGGGGAGTGACTTCGAACAGTTTTAAAATTCATGAAAAATCTATCGTTTTTATTATATTTACCGCCTCAAAGATATTGAATTCCCTCCCAAATTTGGCCAATTTCTTTTCTGCTGCGTCGGTAGTTAAGTTAGGGTACTGTTAAAAATAAAATAAAAAAAAAGTGACAGCGTCTTCAGTTACCCGTTTGGTGGTACACTGCGACGGGGATTACGAGGAACACTACTGTAAATATGCCTACTGATCAGTAATAACCTTCGCTCGCTTCCGCTCCCTACCTTAGTTCTACGGCTTAACGTGGAATCTGAAGTACGACCCCATAAAGCAGTGGTCGGGGAACGGGTAAATTACCCAAATGGGGTAAATTTAAAACTTTTGGGGGTAATGCGTGCGGTATGAGAGACACTTTGTGCTGATATTTTTTTCGTATATTTTTATTTTATTTTGTTACATAAATGTGGCGTTATTCTAAATTTTAGAATATTACGAATTTACGTCCTGATTACGTCCTCAAATATATTTTGGGGTAATACCCAAAAAAGTTCGCCGACCACTGCCAGAAAGGAAATCAGAAATTACGAAGTCCTCGCCCGGACTTTATCTCGTGTCCTCCCCGATCAGCAGTTCCATTAGCCTAACCGACGATAACCTTACAACCTTACAAAGGTTCCACGTGATGATTTCTCATTTCGCGAAGGTCAAGCGTGTCGCCCCTCCTCTCGAGTTGGCCTGGTGAAGTAGTGAGTTGGATTCTTGCGCTCTCCACCTCACATAGCCAGGTACGCCCGGCTCATCGGGGATTGTTCTGAGCCAGGCGTCAAGTCTTCTTTTGAAGATTTCCACTGCAACTCCCTTCGTGTTTCTTAGGTCTGGGCAGCTGATTAAATAGTTTTGGTCCTCTCACTACAAAACTATTATCTTTCAGGGTTAAGGATGTTCCCTGTCTCGCCTTCAATTTGGGAATACGACACAGTCTACCGTTTCTACCTTCCACCGTTGTTTGGGGAGTTATGGGAGTTTTGTATATAAATAAATAAATGAAATGAATTAGTTTTTGATTCCTGAAAAATACTCTGACAATATTTTGTATATTAAATAAGTATTTTTGGAATGTGTCCAATCTATAGGACTGAATTTTCACCATAGAACATCATTGAACCAAAAAAAAAAAAGAAAAAGAAAAAGCAGGTTTTTATTCATTGAATTCCTTTTTTGAGTTCAAACTTTTTTATCAATAATTTCCTCGACTCGAAATGTTGTCACTTTTCTATGAAAAGATTGTCACAATGAAATGAGCTTCCTCTGCCATATGTGATTTCTCTAAATTACAAATTGAGAGAGAGAGAGAGAGAGAGAGAGAGAGAACTTTGTCGTGGGCTTATTTTAGCCTTTGAACACGAAACTCTTCTGTATCTTACAGGATGTGTTGAAATGAAGCTCAATTCTGACGATGTTTTTAAGCCCTCTTCAAGAGCCCTACGAAAGTGTAACAGATCCGGCTCATTAGTCAAAGAAATATGGTTTAACTCTAAGTTTATCTCCCTGGTAACACACACACACACACACACTTTAATACACACACACACACACACATATATATATATATATATATATATATATATATATATGAAAAATTATTTCACGAAAGTGACACGTGAAAAGTATTTATGATGAATAAAACCACGAAGGAAAAAAGAAACACAAAGGGGTGCTCAAGCGCTTTCGTCTAATGACATCCTCAGGAACACTGGAGTGAAAGGACAGATCAAGGCAATATATAGGTTACAAAAATAAACATACATACATACATATTCACATATATATACATATATATATATATATATATATATATATACATATATATATATATATATATATATATATATATACATATATATAGTAAGCATAGAAAAAATGTGGGAGGAGCCAACATATATATCACTAAGGCACTATTTTGTAATTAATTTTTTCTCAATTATATTTATATTTATTTTTATTTCTTTATTCCTTTGTGACCATATAAATGTTGGCTCCTCCCACAATTTTTTCTATGCTTACTATATATATGTATATATGTATATATATATATATATATATATATATATATATATATATGTATATATATGTGAATATGTATGTATGTATGTTTATTTTTGTAACCTATATATTGCCTTGATCTGTCCTTTCACTCCAGTGTTCCTGAGGATGTCATTAGACGAAAGCGCTTGAGCACCCCTTTGTGTTTCTTTTTTCCTTCGTGGTTTTATTTATCATATATATATATATATAATGCTGGTTTCTTGTGGTGTTGGGTTTGCCTGAAATTGGAATTAGGAAGGTGTATGTAAGAGGAAAAGGTTTTGCCTTGACTCATGTTTGCTGTCCTAACCCATTTTCTTGATTAAATTTCATATACAGTTATATATATATATATATATATATATATATATATATATATATATATATATATATATATATATATTATATATATATATATATATATATATATATATAAAATAAAATTTATTTTTCTTGATGTCTAGAATTCCCCTAATTTTACTTCATTGTTTTCAGACTTGACTGATTGAAGCTCGAAGGTCGCTTACATTATCATCATTCTTGCCTCATCCACACACTTATGGTAAGGAAAAAAAAAACATATATATATATATATATAATAAACTTGTTCACGACCACTACTTATTGCATTTTTTTTTTTTACCTGAATGATGAAGTGAGTGAAATAATATATTCAAGTTTATTTTAGTTGGTTTCCAGTTTGTCTTTTCCAGTGTACGAAATGGTGTAAAAAAGATTTTAATTTCGTCTAAGTTATTCCACTGGGAAATTAGCTTGGTTTATTGGTTTCTCTCTCTCTCTCTCTCTCTCTCCTCTCTCTCTCTCTCTCTCTCTCATATATATATATATGGAGCATAAAATTGTGTGTGTGTATGTGAAATTATACTGTAATTTTATGTTTAATTCGTATTAGTTTTGTCTCGTTCCAAAAGGGTATTTTGTGGAAATTTAACAATGTAATTATTATTTAAATGTTATTTTAATGTTTTTGAATGTTAATTTTAGCTTAACTTTTGGTTTTACCTCAGATGCTTCTTTCGCAATCGAGAGAATGAAGTAATTTCCTTCCGTGATGCGAGTTTAATTAGGAATTTTACGCTGGGTTTCGTCTTCCTTTGGGAGTGGGTATGAATGGGCATGAATGGGCTGCTCTGACACTAATTATAACCCTCTGGAAAGGTTAATTGTTTTCAAATTATTATGAACGGAGTCAGTTCGATATGGTGAGGCCATTTTTCTTTCATTTTTTATGAAATTATAATTTTGGAAAGAGTACCTAGTGTGTACTAGAACTGAATATAAATGAGAGTTCTCACGCATACACACACACCATACTGTATATATATATATATATATATAATATATATATATATATATATATATATATATATATATATATATATATATATACACGCCCAAAAGAATTGTTCTACCTTAAAATCTGTCTTTTTTTCGTTCGTAGACTGTCAGAGGTTTAAATGACTAATTTGTTTACAAAACTTTTTTTTTTTTTTACTCTGCGAAGTCTCTGAAAGAAAGCATCAGTAAAACTAATTACGACAGATCGTGCTTTGGCCAAGAGTTGCATCACCCTGTAGAGCTTTTTGTGTTTGTCTGATAAAGTCAAATGAAACCTGTATGCTGTTACTGAGTAATGACGTTGCCGTTGATGTAGTGAAGTTCGTGCTATGTTTTGTACTTTAAATATAATTACCAAGAAATTGCGAAAAATGCAGAATTATGACGCATTAAATCGATTATAGTAAATAATAATAATAATTAAACCGAATCTTTCGGAGGAAGTTCTCAAATGTTGACGAGTGTTACTAAATTCATTATCAGTACTGTACTCAAAATGCATCAGTAACGTTTGGAGGTAATTTCTGTTGATTCCTTTCATTCTGAAAAATTTTAGTGAGTGTTTCAACTCTCTCTCTCTCTCTCTCTCCTCTCTCTCTCTCTCTCTCTCTCTAACTAAAATAAACTTGAGAGAGAGAGCACCAATAAACCAAGCTAATTTCCCAGTGGAATAACTTAGACGAAATTAAAATCTTTTTTACACCATTTTGTACACTAGAAAAGACAAACTGGAAACCAACTAAAATAAACTTGAATGTTGAAACACCCACTAAAATTTTATATTACTCGCGCGGTTATCCGTGATTCACGCAATCTTGAGTCGAGTTAACCACGGTTTACTAATTGTGACCATTGTACGATTATCCGTGATTTGGCGCGGTGTTCATATCCGCGGCTCGCTTCCCGCCAACCCACCACAACGCGCTTCATAGAATACGCATGTGCGCTTGTGGCTTCGCGTATCTTCACGTCGCACCTGCTGCATCACCCATCCACCGGCGGGGTATACTGAGTTAACTGTGAAATCGGGTTATCCGTGATCATGGACCGTCCCTCAATCACGGATAACTGAACGAGGACTGTATATGACCTTCACAACGAGAGGCTAATAATATTGCGATTAATTCAGTCACGTGAGAACATAAAATAAACACTAAAGAAAAGGTAATAAAAATAATTGTTGATACGCAGTGGTGAGAAAGGTGGAAGATATTCGATTGTGCATCATCTCAAAAATGGCGTCGCGCGATGCGAGTTTCCCTTCCAAGTGTGTCTGACTACGTTTTTGAGTCTCTTAATTCCAGTGTTCTATTATTTCCATATATATCAATAATGATTTAAAGGACGCCGAATTGTCTGCGAGTTTAGTGCCACTAATCGCAGTGCCATATCGAACTATTAAGTCGGGTGTTAATTAAGGAAGTGAAGATGAGCTCGAAATCCGTTGCTGATGAACGGCACAGGCAAGCAGGCACTAAACCTCGTGGCCCTGTCTTTCCACCAAATAAATTTTCCTTGACAAATTTCGCTCTCGCGTAATTTGATCTCCCGATTCGGTTGCTGTAAATTAATCCGCGCATGCGCCGTCTTGTTTTTTATTTTTTCCTATTTTTTCGAAGGTCGATCTCTTAAAGAGAAAATGAATGGAAGAATCTAATTAACGAAGTTTTCCCTTCTTTAAATTAGTGAAAGATTGAATGCTTTTCTTTGCCTTTCCTTCCCAACTTGTTTCATGTGAAGATAGCTGTAGGTGATTCGGCTCCTCCAATCTCGCATTATATAGAGCCGTAAGGAATTATTACACACACACACACACACACACACACACACACACACACACACACATATATATATATGATGACTCAAAATTCCGGCCTCAAAAATAACTATACTATAAATACCTTTGAGACAGGACTTTTGAATCACCCTGTATACATTTTAGTTTGAAGTTAGTGATGAAACCTTGCAAAAAAAATGTTAGAAAGTTAAGAATTCTGCACATAATGGTCTGAATTGAAGATCTCGAATCGTTTCCTTTATTTAGGTTCTAATTTACTCTTATCTCAATGAGGACAGTTGTGTAGCTGCCGAAACGTCCAGACTCCCAATAAATAAAGAGCGGTTCTCTCTCTCTCTCTCTCTCTCTCTCTCTCTCTTATATATATATATATATATATTATATATATATGATGAATAAAACCACGAAGGAAAGGAAACACAAAATGGTGCTCAAGCGCTTTCGTCTAATGACATCCTCAGTGTTCCTGAGGATGTCATTAGACGAAAGCGCTTGAGCACCATTTTGTGTTTCCTTTCCTTCGTGGTTTTATTCATCATAAATATTTTTCACGTGTTACTTTCGTGAAATAATTTTCATATATATATATATATATATATATATATATATATATATATATATTAATATATATATATATATATGCAAGTTGGTGAAAATGCTACGTAAATGAAGCCTATATTTCTATAATGGTGTCCTATCAGTCTCTCTATTCCTTATTATTCCATTGGCTCTTGAATGTTTTTGCCTCAGATTGTTACATTTGGTTCTAAGGTAAACGCAGTTTTCGGGTTTATTTGTTTATTTATATGAACGATTAAAACCAAAAATGTTATTTAAAATTTAAAATGAAGTTAGTAGATTTTGCGAAGTAAAATTAATGGAAGGAGATTTTTTGCTTTAAAATTTACGCAGCCAAAGAAAGTAAGTGAGCACTTTTTTGTTCTGAAGTGACGCGTTTGCGTATAAACAAAGGTTTTTCTTATTAATTTCCCAAAATGGGATTCCTTTAATTAGCGCGTTAATGAAGTCAAATTGGGGCTTTGGCATTAGGCAGGGTCCGATAAATTTTTATTTGAACCTTGGCTCGTCGCTTCCTCGGCTCAGAGCTTAAATTTATTAGGATTTAATAAAGTGAAGACTCCAGCAAAGCCTATTAAAGTTTATTGGGAAAATTTATGCGTCCAATTATTTTTGTTCCCGGTATAGGAACTGTATTAAGTTATAATTTTCCCCTTTAAAGATTAGTTGGTTTTCGTGTGGCACTTTGTGGCACTCCTAAGATAATAATTGGACGATTATAATCCTTTACCGTAATCCTCTTTCCTCGTATTACGTAACCTTCGATTTTTACGGTTAGGATAGGCTACGTCGTGGCCAATGTTGTAACACCACTTCCCGTCGATCAGCGAACGTTAAGCGACATTGGATCTGGTTATTAGTTGGATGGGAGACCGTGTTCCGCGTCTAGATTATGAACGACCCGTAGTTCGGATCCCGCGTAAAGTCCTCTCCATCATATGACCTTAGATGTTGCGAAGGGAGGCTAAATAACCCCATGAAACGACGACAACAACAGTTAGGACTAAGAAAATAAAATTTATGTAAAGAAATTGTACAACAGGAAGGAGGAGGAGAGTTGCCAACAGTTCTTTCTACTTTATAAAATGAATTAATTCTTTTAAACATAAAGTTTTGATTGCATTAAAGATTAAATTTGCTTCATTTGACGAGTAAAAAGGTACTTTTCAGATTAAAATGTCAGTCTAGGCTTAAAAAGGCCTTTTGAAATAATAAACCAAATTCTTTACGGGTTCTCCCTCCTACCATTCATAATTGCTTCTGTGTGAGGGGTATTTTTACGTATGGAGTTATTCTCCAAAGTGGATTTCAAGTCCATAAAATGAGAAGAATGTTTAATATCTGTGTACACTCTTCTCGATGTACGCACGGGCGTTTTTTTCTCGATATACACGCGCTACTGTCATTTGTGTTATCGAATTTATTGAACAGTTTGATTCGTTTCATGGGATTTAAGAGCTTATATTAATTAGGCTTATTTTCCTAATAAGCTTTTAATAAGAGCGAAATATAATTTTCTTTGAATGAATTACGTACATCTCTTTAAGAATAATGAATCACGTTCACAGATTCTTAATGTATACATTTATATGTATTTATACACCATATTGCTTGATTATAATGTATTTATCTGAAGAGAAGTTTACAAAGTTAGCTAACTTTCATAATATTATTAAATTCTTAAACGCAGCACGCAGAGCACAAAAACCTTGAATTTCAAATTTTAAAAAATTATATCTAAATTCTTTGTTTTTTGTGGTGTCACGTGCTGCTAATTGCTTATCTAATTCTAATTGTTTATCTAAAAAAGATAGAGAAAAGCGTGTCTCGCGGGTAAAAGGATTATAATACGCGCTATCGAACTGGATACCGGGTAGTCCAAAATTAATTTTCTGTTATTAGTTTAACATAGATCGGGTGATGTCCACGAATATCCGAGAGTTCAATTGATTTATCCTTGAATCATTAATGTGAATATAGGACATATAGAGGATTGATTATTGCGCCTTTGACGGCAATAAAAACCGCGGTATTTTGTCACTAACACCAGTGATGCGTTAAAATTAAATACAAAGATAACCTTGGAATTAATCAATATTTATACCATCAGTTCCTTATTGACACAATTTATTATGGTTAGCGATGTGCTCTGTTTATATAATTCAATAAAAACAATGATACTTTACGTTTTACACACACACACACACACACACACACACACACAGAGTTCCCTTCTTGGAACTGCAATTGTACTATGTATATAGGAAGACCCACAGAGTCATCCTTTCGAAGGTTTATTCCTTCATGTTTCAGGAATTTGTGGATCGTATCGCGAAAACTAGGTGAAATAAACTTTTCAGCGCTTTTAACTTAAATTATAAATAGAAATTAACCTAAAATTAATAAATTTTCTCGTATAAAAGGTTGTGTTATTAAAATACTTTAAAGGTTATCGCACCTCTTCGTTTGGAAGAGTGAACTGCATTTGTAATGATGTCAGTACTGTAATGGGGTCACCTGAAGATCAGGGCTCCCAGCCTTCGTTAGTTAGCCTTATAAAGCTAACTAACGAAAATATCACGACCTAACCGAACCAATCGTCAAGGGCGTACAGTTGACCTAACGATTGGTTAGGTCAGGTCGTGATATTTTCGGTAGTTAGCCTTATAAGGCTAACTAAAGAAGGCTGGGGGCCCTGATTTTCAGGTGATCCCTGTAATGAAATAATGTAAATGAATAGCGGTAAATATAGTAATTATTTTAAATTTCTATAAGAGGAAAAGTGTTTACAGCGCTGGACTGTGAGCTGTCTTGAACTACTATGCGGGGTGGTACCAAATTAAGAGCTCACTGCGTATTTTCGTAACAGCTGGAAACTATTAGGAAAAATGTGATAGAACTTTATTAATTCGTAATTTAATAGCGAAAGAAAATGAAAAACATGAAGTTGGACCATAAATGAAGGCTCAGTCTCGTATTTTGTACGTTTTTTTTTTATGCCTTACAAACAAATCTACTCTGGACTCATCAGTAATTAGGACTTCAAACCCAGTCTTAAACAGTAAAATTCAAGATATAATCAATAAATTGATGGAGTCATTGCCACGAGGAGTGACTGTTGTTTTGGCTGCAAAAGGGAAACATATAAAGTTTATAGTCTCCATTTATGCAACATCGATTTTTACTTTTATTCTGTTCTGTCATTGGTAATTTAAAAGGTTTATCCCCAGGGGTTTTCAACCTTGTCTCCACCGCATACCCTTTTGAAAAGTCAAGGTGTTTTTGTGTACCCTATCAAAATATATATATATATTTATATATAAACTTTCATCATTCACATGTTTCAAAAAATGAGAAAAACTTATTTTGTTAGCTCACTGTGTACCCCCTGACAAATGTAACATGTACCCCCCGGTTGGAAACTCCTTGTTTATTCATTTGGCTTCCTCCTCTGTATAATCTCCTTTTATGTTTACATGCTTTGATGCGGGGTTGTCCAACACTTTTGGAGAACTGACCTAAAGGAAGAGCGATCTATCTATCTGGTTCTGCTCATACTCAACTGCCCTCCTCTTCTCCCAGCCCCACCTCTTCCCACTTCCTTACCTCACAGTTGTAGTAATGTTCCATGTCATTATTTTACTATATTTAATTGTAAGAAAGGACAAAATTACAAACGTCTCAAAAATGGCCGTATTCTAAGAACAGTAATTTTTAAAATATTGGTAATAATTTAGATTTGAATAATTATCATAGTTATAAATTACGAATCGTTGCGTGCATTTCCGTTAATATTTTATTTTATTTTGATAATTACTTTTTATAATTATTGCAATTTTGGGAGAAATGACCATTTCTGGTCTCGCGATCGACTCAAAAATGCTCGCTTGATTGACCGGTTGGGAACCCGTTCTCCAATGTAGGATTGGCGCTCGGAGGGGACAATTTAGCATAATGAACTTCTTGCCCACTTGATGTATAAATAATTTGCAAAACTTTGCCCTTTTAGTGAAATATGATTTTACTAAGTGGACTGGGCTGTAGGGTGGGTGATTAAGCTGCTCGAAGTTGCATTCACGAATGGCGGCTGCTTGAACAATGTGGGACTTGTGCACAGTTGCATTGATTCCTTCCGTTGGTGCCAGTCCTGAGATTTCGCGGAACTCGTCTTGCAGAAACCTATTTTAGACATTTCGAGGATGATCGTTGAGAACACTTCCATTGGAAATACCAACCTCTTCCGTGGCTAGCACATCAGTCTTTACGCGACTATCTTCTATCGGAAGCACGTCCATACCTCGGGTCGTCTTCAGTGGATTCACGCCCACGTTTGAATTCATTTGACCATTTTGCTACTGTTGAATATCCGTGGGCTCGGACATACACACCCACCATTCATTGATGGATTTCAGTACTTTTCTACTTTATTTAGCCAGGAACTTGATAACATCCCTATGTCCAATTTTGGTGAGATCCATGTTTCGAGAAGGGTAATTTTATTTGATCTGTTGTCAACCAACAATAAAGACAAATGGGTTACTGCTTTTTTCTTTTTTAGGGTTACCTTGTAAATGTTTAAACCTTCAATTGTAACAGAAAACTCGTACTTGTGATGATTTTAGACATCTTGTTCTATGAACTTATTAACTGCCTCCTCGTATATATATATATATATATAATATATATATATATATATATATATATAGACACACTGTATATTGGTTAGCGTCGCTGACTACGAATCCATCGAACCCGGTGACGGCAGGCGGCGCGCAGCAAAATCCAGCTGTTCATCCTTCCACACAAAGAAATTGGTAGATAAATGGGTACCCTGGGTAGCCTAGTAGTTAAGCCGCTGAGTTGCTGGTGGAGCGTAGTTCGGATTCCACGTTAAACTGTAGGTCTAAGGTGGAGTGACGAGCTTAACCTTCGTCAGAATGAACAAATCGGTCGGAAGCAAAACCAAGGTTATATATGGTTATAATGGCAAAGAATACATATTTTTAATATTTTGATATAAATCTTAAAATGGTTGATATTTTTTTACTCAAGACTTACTTACATACTCTAGGTCTGTTATATCTAAGTACTGAATGCCTCCCAACTCATCTCCCTCTCCTTATAACCCCCATTTAACAGTAAAGGTCCTCTTTAACGAACGCGAAAGTGTGTTTATCGTGGCATTCAATCTGCACAACTCGTCATTACTGCAGACTTTTAATGAGTTTGTTCTAGTTCATCTGAGAGAGAGAGGAGGTTAATGCAGAGATAAGCAGAACCCCTCTCCGTTGCACCGGAGAGACGCGAGAGGGCTCCCTCGCCATGGGGGGTTGGGTGCGGGCCTTCAGATAGACAGAAAATTGGTCACTGGTATGGCGTTCTTTGTTTGCGTGCGCCTATTTCAAGTTACCACTTCAAGTTCAAGTTTTAACTTAGGCCAAATTATTTATAGAAAGCGTTATAACATATTTCACTGTTGTTTTAAGCGATGCTCACGGCCATTTTCGATTATCTTCGATAGGACTGAAGACGTTCTTCATTTAAAACGAGTTACAGGACTGTAATTTGTACGATTGTTAAAAATTCTATTATACGGCACTAATGATATTCCGTGTTCAGAGTCCGTGAAATGGAAAAATCCTATTTGATTTTATAGGGGGACCGACAGATTGGACGAGCGTTCATCAATAAACTGATTCCGATCGGCATTCGGACCGCGTTAAAAAAAAATCTTATTGCTTTTGATACGCTTATAATTATCCAAAATGTGTGAATATATACACGTTAATTCTCTCAAATTTTCAGTATATTTTTATTGCAATTATTGCTACCGTTATTATGACAGAAAAATTCTATAATAATAATAATTACATTCGCAATCATGGATTTATCTTACGGGCCTTTTCAAAGAATGTATTTATAACTATAATATGTAAAAAATGTTTGTAAATAATGACACTTTATCCCAGAATACCAAATTTTCCCCTTCAAGTAGGATAAATGTAGAAAAAACACGATATTTTAGGGGCCTTTCAAAGAGAAGTTTGGTTTTCAAAAACGAAAATTGAAATTCATTAGTGATTCCTGAACTTGAAATATATATATATATATATATATATATATATATATATATATATATATATAAGAGAGTGAGAGAGAATATGGTGCATATTCGGTCCCCTTGATGCAGGATGCAGCATTGTCGAATCGCAATTAATCAGCTAATTTTGGGATGCAGTCTTAATGAATGTTTGTGAAATTCGAGAGAGGTGCGTGATGCGTCGCAGACTCTCCTTCTCGTCTGCCATTCAGACTCCCTTGGCACTCCCTGGCACCTGAGCCCACCTGAATAGCTTTGTTGTGAAGGCATCCTACGCAGGCATGAAAGCATGATTGGAGTTGTTGCTGGGTGTCTCTCTCTCTTTCTCTCTCAGCTAAATTTATCGTACTTTATCTTACTCGTTTTATTACGTTATGTATATATATATATATATATACATACTGTGTATATATATTATACATACAGTGGGGCTCGTAAGTATTCGTACAGCTAAATATTTCAGTTATATTCGTCCTTATCTTTTGTACCATGCGTAGCAGAGTTATGAAAAGTTTACCGTTCGTTTGGAAAAATTTAACATAAAATAAATTAGTTTATCTCCAACATATAATATGAAACATCAAAGATTTTAAGGAAAATAAAGTTAAAATGCAAAAGTTTTCGTACATTTATTTACAAAATTGCTTAATACTTTGTGTGTCCACCTTTTGCTTGAATGACTTTAATGATTCGTTTTGAGTAGAAATTTTAACCCATTCTTATAAAGAAAATTGTTGCAATTCATTCAGATTCGAAGGGTTTCTCTCGTGGACAGCTTTTTTCAAATTAAACCGTAAATTCTCGATTAAATTGAGATCTGGCTTTGACTGAGCCACTTGAGAAGCTTGAAATTCTTTTGTTAAATCCATTTCATGGCGCTCTTACTTTTATGGTTTGAATCATTATCTTGTTGCAGTACCCAACTGCGACTCATTCGTAACTCCCCAACTGAAGGCAATACACTTTCTTCTAAAGTTTCCTGATATTTCTTCGAATTCATGATTCCATGATTCGTAACAGAGGTTTGCTTCGTGCAACTATTCCATGCAGACCATTCTTTCACGATGTATGAAGCGCGGTAGAGGGATGGACATCGACCTAAGACAGTCTTAATGTTTGACATATCACCCGTAGCCACTCGTGGATACGCAGCAGCCGTTTTTTTAATCCGTCTAGCTGTACGTTCAGAAATCTTGCGAGGTCGTCCACACCTTGATATAGTTTTGATTGTTTCGAAGCCTTTGCATTTCTTTATAACTGCATCAACCGTCGTAAGTGGAATTTGAAGTTATTCTCCCATCTATCTATAACTCTTCCCAGACTCGTGTGCAGAAATAACGGCTCTCTTAAGATCTGTAGACTGCACTTTACCACGACGACCAATTGCTTACTATGGTTTGTACAGTCATCCGTCTTCCATGAAGATTCAAAGAGAAAATTCTAGAGTTCAGAATTGCCAACAGTCTCTAATCAATAAACAGCCAACTACTTATAAAAATTTAAACTTTTCAAGTCTAAGGTGGACACAAAGTATTCAGTAATTTCGTAAATAAATGTACAAAAATTTTTGCATTTTAACTTTTTTTTTATTTTCTTCAAATTCTTTGATGTTTTAAGTTATATTTTGAAGTTGAAATAATTTGTTTTTATTAAATTTTTCCAAACGAATGGTGAACTTTTCATAACTATCTTATGCATGGTACAAAAGATAAGGAAGAATGTGTGTGTGTGTGTATATACATATATATATATATATATATACATACTTTTTCCTTTTATTTATCAAAGATCTATTAAGTCGCACTTCCTGTCCCATTCACTCCTATGCCGATGATTCCACTTTTCACTTCTCCAGCTGCTTCACAAAGCGTCCCTCTCAACAGTCAATCCACGCGAAGGGACGGCTATGATGCGAATGACCTCTGATTGGAACAGAGAAAACCTCGTGGCTTTCAGTGCCTCAAAAACTCTCTTCATTCACCCGTCTACTCGTCACAATCTTCCACACTACTCTATCCCCTTACCTTCAACAATACACAACTCCTTCTTTCGTCTTCTCTTAACATTCTTGGCGATCTTTCCTGGAAAGATCGCGTATACTCTCTTTCTAAAACAGTTTTTAAGAGGTTAGGTGCGTTGTACCGGCTCCGCAATTTCTTCACGTCCCTTTTAGTTGCTGTCTCTGTACAGGTGTCTCGTCCGCCCCTGTGTGGAGTACGCTTCTCGTGGCTCAACCCACATAGCTCTACTTGACCCGGTGGAATCAAAGGCCTTTTCGTCTCTCATCAATTCCCCGGTCTTCAATCTCTCTCTCTCTCTTCGCCGCATTGTTGCCTCTTTCTTTACTATCTCTATTATAACGGACACTGCTCTTCTGAACTCTCTAATTGCATGATGACTCCTTTAAGAAGATCGCGCAGCACCAGACTTTCGACACATTTCATTCCTTTCTTTTTGTCCAAGTGTCTAACGCGAGGGTTAATCGGTATTTTCAATCTTTCATCTACTCAACCGATGAACTCTGAAATAATCTTCCTCAGTCCCTCTTCCCCCTTGTGTATGACCGCTACTCTTTCAAACCTTGATTTTGGCTCTCTTCTTTTTCTGTGAGGCTGCGTTTTTGCAGGCATTCGACCTTGGCCCTCCTTCCTTCGTCTTCCTTCATAAAAAGAAAAAAAAAATTATTATATATATAATATATATATATATATATATATATATATATACTACATATATATATATATACACCTCGGTTAAACTTGGTTTTGCTTCCGCCCAAATTATTCACTCTGAGGAAGGTCAAGCTTGTTGCTTCACCTTAGACCTACTGCTTAAAGTCGACACAACCCACCGCTGTTACAAATTACAAAACCCTCGCCCGGACTCGATCTCACGACCTCCCGATCAACATCCCAGCGTCTTAATTATATATATATAAATATAAACTGGTTTATTTTAACTGTCGTCCGGCGGTCGTCCGGGTCGTCTGAGACTACTAAGTATTCTAAATTAATCATTTCTAAATTAACCCTTGGGGTTAAAATTACTGGCCAGTATAATACTGGCAGTCAAAATCAGGTGTCACTAGAAAAATATGCTGTAGCTTGAATGCCCTGCTGCCAAAACCAATTATGAAGTCTATGAACTTTGATCTCTTGATGCAGGTTGCATTTATTTAGATATTGTTACGTATTCAAAAATAACTTTCGGCTTTTTGTTTACATAATTTACGCAGATTAGTTGTCCGACATTGTTTAAACACTGAGAACTAAACATGAAGTTTGTTTTCCCATTGAAAATACTCGGTATTTATGAAGCAACGAATTTCTTTCTCAGAAATTAATAATGGCTCCCAGGAAAGAAATTCCAATAAAAAAACGCATTAAGATAATGGCTCTGCATTGTCTTGGGCATCCCACGTAGGATTGGAGTGTCCAGAATGGAGTGTCCAAAATCATTAAAAGACGAGAGGAGACAGGCTTAGTAAACAAGGAGAAGGCCGAGGAAGAAAGAAAAAGACGACAGTAAAGGAAAATAGATTATTGCTAGAAAGTCCAAAAGAAATAGACAGCATCTCAATTAACTGCTGAAAAACGCAATTTAACATAAAAAATCAGCGTCTCGTGTTGAACTGTTCTAAGGCGACTAAGAGAGGCAGCGTTAAGTGGTCATGTAGCTGCTAGAAAACCTTATCTAAGGTATGGCAGTGAGCAAAAACGACTGAAATGGGCAAGAGAGCACCAAAACTTCAACTTAGACTGGAAACGAGTACTTTGCACAAATAAGAGAAAATTTGAAATATTTGGTAGTAAGAAGCAGGGAAGACAGGGAATGCTGGAACTCCTGTTTCTCCTGTCACCTGTCTTCTTTAGCTTGTGAGCAGTCACACACACACACAACATTTTCAAAATTTATATATAAAAAAAATGACATCGTGAGCCTCGGAGACCTTGATTTTGGATCTTTCTTATAAAGGGGGGCACTTTTGCGGGCACCCGCCCTTAGATCCTTCTTTTTGCATAAAAAAAAAAAAAAAAGTATGTGAGAAGAGCAAGGAGAAAAGTTCAAAGCGAGCGGCATGGTGTCTCCAGTCAAGCATGGAGGTGGCAATGTAAAGTTATGGGGTTGTTTTTGCTCATGATGGGATTGGGGACCCAGTGAAAATTGAAGAAAACCTCAAGAAAGAGAGGTATCGTTATTATGCAATTCCTTCCGATCATCATTTGATTGAAAATAACTTCATCTTCCAGCAAGATAATGACTTCAAACATACAGCACGAAGTAACCAAAGTTATTTTAACAGAAAAAGTGAACATGGAGACCATTAAGAATAAATAAATTGATCTCCTCAATCCCAAGATATAATAATTTAACAGAAGGGTAAAATGGCGAAGTCCAACGAACTTCACTCGGCTTTGGGAATTTCTTTCTACAAGATTGGAATAATTTGATACGAGAGTATTTGGAAAAATTTACTGAAAAGAACCCCCACAATATGCCAAACTGTGACAAAGCAAAAGGGAGGACTTTCATGAAAAATCATTAACGCCATCCCTTAAGTTATTTTAGAGCAAAATGTAACCGATTTTCCATTGAAATGTTCATCCTTACAAACCTGTTACTATTTAGTTACATTTATGATAGTAAACATAACTAATACCACCGTAGTTTATTTTTCCTGTTGTGACACCATAATTTTGACTGTCAGTCAAATAAATATATATATATATATATATATATATATATATATATATATATACACACACACATTTTAACTGCAAAGAACACGCAGTATAATTAACGTAAAGAACGACGCTTGTATAGGAGAACATTCCGCGTAAGATGAGGAGGGGAGAACGAACAAATGAAAAAATGAGGTAATCACCCGGGAATCGAACCCGGGATCTTCCGATTGCCGTCAGATATGATAACCACTACACCATGGTCCTCACCGATCAGATTCCCGGGTGGTTACCTCATTTTTTCATTTGTTCGTTCTCCCTCCTCATCTTGCGCGGAATGTTTCCTATACAAGCGTCGTTCTTTACGTTAATTATACTGCGTGTTCTTTGCAGTTAAAATGTATAAGGTGCGGCATGCGGGAGGTGCCCCCCTCGGGGCATTGGTTTCTGCGCGTATGTAGGAGAATTACGACTTCTGATCGGTGTGAGGACTGAGGACCATGGTGTAGTGGTTATCATATCTGACCGGCAATCGGAACATCCCGGGTGGTTACCTCATTTTTTCATTTGTTCGTTCTCCCTCCTCATCTTGCGCGGAATGTTCTCCTATACAAGCGTCGTTCTTTACGTTGATATATATATATATATATAATATGAGGGGCAACAAGCTTGACTCGTGAAATGAGGAATCATCGCACGGAACATTTGAAAGGTATATATATATATATATATAATAATTGCAATGCATGTATAAGACTAATTGCCTAGAATTGTCTAATTGGACTTCCGATGATAAAATATTGCTTGGAAACAAATATCCACAATTTGTCTTTTCGTAGAATAAATAAATAAACAATAATAAAGGTAATAAAGATAGGTAATAAAGAGTAATAAAAATCGGACTTTTAAATTATTATCGTTTTAACTTTACGGCTTCCGAAAATCGTATATAAAATTAATAATAATAAAAGGGAAATGTCAATTTTAAAAAAGTTCTCAACGTTGGGACGAAAGAGGCGAGTTTCACCGTTTATGTATTCGGTGCCCCGCAGTTTCTTTTCGGTTCCGGCCTTTGGTTACGGGCTCGGAAGGATGGTTACAGCTTGTTCTTTAGATGTAATAAATGAAGAAGATGTACTCTCTCGCCATTCCCTTCCTATAAAATTTAGCCCTTCTCGACCGAGATGTAACATTTCTCTCGAATAAAACGGTGTCGGCCAAATTAAATAAGTTTTTTTTTTCTTCTTTCGCTTTAAGACGGCCAATGAAGTCGTTTTATAACGTTGTAAGAAAGCCCTAAAACTCGGCTCAGGAAACGTTAAATGAAAATTAAAATTAAAGTCACGCGAAAACTTACGTACGTACCCGTGTGTTTGCGTGCGTGTGTTTTCTTTATGGAACTCGCCTTTGTTTATATACGAACGTTATATAAAAAGAATGATTTAAATGCTTCATTCTCTCTTCTTAGTGGATACGGAGGAGCTGACGTGCTCGTACTTCGTTATTATTTTTTATGAGACTTCAACGATTGTCTGAAAGCGTTTTTCAGAGGCACTGAAATAGTCGGGTGCGAGAAGCTTGGTTGGGTGTCACTCCCCTCGCATAGTTTACCATTCGAACGAATTCAGGGGGTTAAATCATCTACTATTACCATTACAGTTATAACGGGTAAACGATATCGTAGAACCTTCAGCTCTAAAATAGACGTTCTTTCGAGAGGTAAAATAACTGCAGTATCTGTAAACTGTAAATTTTATTTTACTATTAAACATATGTGGGTAAACGTGCTTACGTTGGAATAAGTTTAGAAATGTTTTTAACATAACCCGTAATATTTGTAAACATGTTTTTATAAGAAATGTAAAATTTGCTTGTGGTTGAGAATTTGTTCTAAGGGACTTTGATTCATGTTTTATCATAAAATGTGAATTATAAACATGTTTGATGCTTATATTTGCATTTAAATGTAATTATAAATATGTGTGAACATGTTTAGTAGCAATGAACTGTATTACCAATATTACGTCTGATTCCTTGCGAGCGTAGCTCAGTTGGTAAGACTATTTCCTTATAAACGAAGTGTAGAAACAGATCGCGGGTTCGAATCCCGATGCTGCTGGTAATAATAATAATAATAATAATACAAATACAGGAATTGCAACAATGGGTCACATTCGTTGGCTTGAGCGATGTGCCAATTGTTGGCACTCATCACTAATTATTAACGAATGGACTGTCTAGAAATGTCTAATGTGCTTTTGTTAAATTTAGTAACGTAAATTGTCGAGTATTTTAAACATTTTCCTTCGTAAAATGTATTTCGTGTCTCATAAATACAGTTTTAAAATGCAATTTATTTTTCATTTTCTCTCAATCGTGCGTCAGTCATATTTCAACTTATTTCATAATACAATTTAAATATCAAAACACGCTCGCTTATGAATCGTAAGTCGAAGCGTGCGTAACTTTAGTTACCTTTCGCTTCCGCCCGAATTGTTCGTTCTGATGAAGGTCAAACTCGTTGGCCCCCACCTGAAACCTACAGTTTAACGTAAAATACGAACCACGACCCACCCAAATTATGAAGTCCTCGCTCGGACTTGATCTCACGACCTCCTTCCTGATCAGCAGCAGCCGAGCGTCTTAACCACTAGCTAGCCTACCCGAGGTATCCAATTGTCTACCATCCATTTTGTTCGTACCCTTGAAAGTGTTTAAAAAGTGGGGACAGAGCATGTAAACAAATGATAATGTAAATATGTTTGTACTTCATGAACACGTTCGACGTCAATAAAGCGAAATTGACCTTGCAATTAGTGTTTGTTTAACTTTGGCACTGCAGAAGATTTTAATTTACTTTTCTATTTAGTTATTGTTAGGAACAACCTTTGCGTGTTCTGAATTAAAAGCAGTTGTTGTTTTCGGGTTTAATAACCCCTTGTGGTTCTCATTATCTCCTTTTACGTAGCCTAAATTTTATGTAACATGCAAATAGTCTTATAAATGCCATGTTTAATATATATATATATGTGTGTGACAATTTATTATTATTATTATTATTATTATTATTATTATTATTATTATTGCAATTACCGTTATAAGAGTTTATATTAATTTTAACTGCAAAAAACGTTAATAATTATTCTACTTAATCTTGCTAAAGGCTTTTACAGACTACCTCATGGCTTAGCTTTTAATGAGCTCTAACATTACGGCTTTATCAGCCTACTCTTAAGTTGGTTCTATTCATAGCTAAGTAACGGAACCCAATTTATAACTCGCGATTCCCAGACTTATCAAACAAAATCCATATTCTATTGAGTGCCCCGAAGCAGTATCCTGGCACCGACCTTCTTCATTCTTTACATACATAATACCCGTCCTGTTATAAATACGCGAATAACGCATCAATCATTACTGCAAAGAAAATTTATTACTACTCCCAACATCATCAACCAACAATAAACTTCAAAGAATGTACGAATGATTTAATGCCAACGAACTTTGCTTAAATATAAATAAAGCAACTTATATAATTGTTACAAAAAAGAGAACTGTTGATCCCTTTAAATATAAATTCAGTCTCTCTTCTGTAAAACCTGAGCGAACAGTCGCATTTCTTGGCATACCATTGACGAAAACCCGCAATTCAAAGACCACACTGAAAATCTGTGCTACAAATTAGCCGAAGTCGCGTACGTAATTACAAAAGTAGATGCAACATCTCAAAGAAATTCTAAGGTATTTATAGTGCGCCATGGTGTATCTATGTTTGTAGTATAGCGTCAGCGTATCCAGATGTGCACCGTTTCAACACACACACACACACACACACACCAAATTATAGTCTGTATACATTGTACAACAGATCTTTATGCTCTGTTGGACTCGCCCTCAGGAACATCCTGACGAAGAAGCGAAAGAATCTTATGCGGTAAAATGTTTACAGAAAAACTGGAAGATAAATTCATCAAATCGTACAGACTTTATATTATCTCTCTTCCTCATCTATTTCTATTCCAACCTTCTTACCGCGTTTCCTTCTCAGAGGTTGGTCTAAAGGTGTTTAGACAGCGGTGGTATATTTTACAAAAAGTGTGTGGATACTCGTGTTGCCACTAATTTCTTGTACCAGCGTCAAGATATTCAGTATTGTACATAAACTTTACATATTTATAACAAAGACTGTATAATCCGAGCTTAGGTATGTATAAATGTATATAATATGCAACTTTGAACCCAGGTTTTATGTATTGCGTACAGTATCCCATGGCAACAGCGAATACATTTGCGCTTAACTGTACGCATTTATCTTTGTTTTTTTTTTACTTGCAAAACATGGAAATCATTTAGAACACTATCAAAATATGAACCGTCAAATAACTCTATTTTATCAATACTTGGCTAACCACATCCGATCGACGTGACATAAAACCGACAAGTTATTGCGCGTTAAATTAAATTAGATTAGGTTAGTTCTTTAGAGTGTCGATGTTGTGTCTCGTCATCCAAATTGGTATAAGCTCGCCTACATCAATTTGGTCGACGAGACACGCAACAGTGACACTAAAAAAAACAAAAAAACCTAACCTAACTTAACCTAACAAAAAAAAAAAAAAAAAATATATATATATATAAATATGGCCTGTAGGTAGGGTGACCAGACGTCCGATATTAAACTGGACACTTTTTTTTTTTTTTTTGTAACGAAGAAAAAAAATTAGATTTCATCAAATAAACGTAAGTTAAAATATTGTTTCTTTCGTCATTTCGTAATAAAATTGCGTTAAGTATTGCGGTAAATTTATTGTAAAAAAACATTTACACCGAATTAAAAATTTTCATAAAGGGGTCCTTTTTTCCAAAAATGTACGAAAAGAACATAATAATAAATTTATTATTATCATCATCATTATTAGTGATGCATCCGTTGTCAGCACTCCCCTCTGTGAGCGTAATCCTCGAGGGAGTGCCTCCTAATCCAATATTTCCCTCGGATATTAATTATTCAGAGGTGAGACAAAAATGGAGTCGTAAAGTATTCACAAAACTGAAAACATTTACCTTTATTTCCATTTTCCATTTCAGTATTAATACTCTTCATTAATAATAATACTAATAATAATACTAATAATAATTTATATAAATAAGTCAACTGATAACGAAGAACCTGGTTTGAATGTTGATTTTTTGCACAGTGAATATTGCCTTCTTTTTTTTAACTGCTTTCAAATGGCGGCAAATTTATTCCGACTCTCTTGGTAATAACATTTTGGAGATTCCTCGCACGAATTCTTTCCAGTTTAACGTTCAGATAAGACCCAAAGAAAAAGCCCCCCCACCCCCCCCCTCCCAGTACTCCAGTCCCCCAACCCCGCAACTATCTAACTGAAGACGAGTTCGAGACGAGCGTGTCTCAAACTGAGGTCACGATGAATGTCAGCCGAATATCGGAAGTGAAAATGATGCTCAACTCGAATATCATTGCTTACAGTGTCCGAACCGACCGATCTGAAAATTTCGTAGAGCAGGCACTACGTTGACTCGTCATGGCAACATATGGCATTGCCGTGGCACCGACTCATGCTTAGAGAATTTTACCCAGCGCGAGAACTTTCCTGCAACAACCGTAGTGAAAGTCTTTGTTCACAATTCATGTCGTGTTTGAGCTTATTTATGTCGAATAAAGGGAGGTTTAAGGATTGTAAATTGCTTGCGACTTCGCTCCTTGGATTGTAACCACTGCATCACCTCTCGTGCCCTTCCATAATGGCTATTTTTGTTCCGTATACGGTAGGGATGTAGTTAATAGTTTAGCCTATCTACATTCACAGTCGCTAGAAAGAACGCTGTATTAATTTTTGCTTCAAGAAATTTTCAGATTCGATTATAGTTCCTCTGGATAATAATAAAACTTGGAATTTTACATACTGTTGCGAAATTAGTCCTTTATACATTTATTTTGATCGTAAACTACATTAAATTTCTCATAAATCCTTTTACTCGATGCAACGCGCATAATTTGATTAACCCGTTGCCCCAGCTCCTCCATATGAGCACCAACATAGGGCACGTAAGGAGGTTAAAAAATGAAATAAAAAAAATGGGTGTACGGAGAATTCTCGTGAACTACGACGTCATTCCGGGTTCACAATTTGTCTACGGGGATTTGGAATTTGTTTACAATGAATTTGGTTCCATAAAAAGGAGTGGCCATTGTATCTCCTTGAAAAAAGGCCTTGTATAACCGCGTTCCGCTGGACAACGCATTATCTCGTATCTCGGCAGTTATTCCCGAGAGACTCTTCCTTCTAATAAAACAGACTCGGAACAGACTTTAACTATTAGATTCAGGAACTAAAGTGACTTTTAAATGTAATCCAAAATTCTTAGGATGTTGCGCGTATACCGTTTTTGTCGGATTATGTAATGGTGTGTTTGCATTTTTTAGCCACATTGTCTTTATCTCTTACAAGATTTGTCTCATTCTGCGTGTATCGTGTTTGTTTTAGAAGTACGACTGAAAACAGTCTCTCGCGCTTTCATCGATTCTAAACGTAAGGAAATCAATGAAAAAGGAGTAATTTTTTTTTTTTAATTTTGTCGAAATTAAAGCTTTTATGAAATTTTTTATGCAAAACATTCGACTCGTAATGAGTAGCAGGTTGTAAATAGCTTTTATATTCTTGTAGATTACTCGTTGATCAATATACATATATATATATTCTAAGTTAACGTTCGAGTCTGCGTAAGGAACTTTTTGCTGAATTTATTTCCTCTAAATCAATTTAATTAAATCCTTAACGAAAATACGAGTAAGTTTTTCCCTTTTCTCGGATTTCATTATAGTTTGGATCACTCATTCATGCCTTAAAATAAGACCATTTGAAAACAGAAAGAACACACAGCTCATTTGTGGGAGCTAATGCAAATTAGGGAATTCTCTTTTAAATTGGCTGCACGTTTCCTCTTTTTCTCCAATGATGATGATGATGATGATTATTATTTCCTCGTGTTTATATATTGTGGTTATAAATTTTGCATTTTTATGCCTTACTAACTTCGTACTCACGTACGATAATAATGTATGTTTACATTATTTAGTTTGTGTATAGTTATTTACTCGTGCGAGTCTCGAATCTCGAGAATTGCTCGCAAATGTTTCGTATATATGAAGATTAAAGACTCGTGGCTTAGACGCAGTCACTATTTATTTGCCGTTATTATTATGATTATTATTATTTTTATTATTATTATTATTATTATGCGTAAAATATCACGGCAGCTACACCGCTTTAAAAGACACGCGCAATTTTAAAGGTAGTAATAATAATCTTTAATGGTTCTTTTAGTCTTTATAGTTTAAATTTTAATGGAGTTTTTATTAACGTAAAATCTTTTGACTAATTTTTGAAATGACGTAACACACCTGGTATATAGGACAAGTTTTCTTTTTTGAACAAGCGGGTAAGTCTCTCTCTCTCTCTCTCTCTCTCTCTCTTCTCTCTCTCTCTCTCTCTTCGCGGCATAAAGTGGGAAGACAGGACTGCTGATGCTGAAGGGAGGAGGCTAGTTGACTTTGCTGATGAGAACTTCCTTACTCAGTGGGTCAATGAGCCTACACGAGGCGAAAGCGTTCTAGACTTAGTATTCACGACCGAAGACAACCTCGTCACTGGCCTCACCGTTGACGAATCGTTGGGCGGGAGTGATCACGGTCTGATTAGGTTCCGTGTGTGCGTCCCTCGGGTGGAGCGTAGTAACTCGAGAGGCAGTAAGCTCGATCTCCGGCGGGCGGACTTTGTTAGCCTCCGGGATAGCGTAGGTGAGATGGGGTTACATGTCGGCGGCGATGTTGAGGTAGTGTGGAGTGCATTCCGGGACCAGTTTATGGTGCTGCAGTCTGCTGCCATACCCTCAAAACCGATCACCCCTGCTTCAACACAGCCTAAGTGGTTTAATCGTGACATCGCTTCGGCTATCCGAAATAGGGAAGTAGCGTATAGGAGGGCGAAGGCCAATCGCTCCCATGAGAACACAGAAGCGTATGTCCGCCTCTGTAGGGAAGTGAAGGCGAAGGTTAAGCTAGCGAAACGTAAGGAAGAACTACGGGTGGCAAGCCTTTCAAGGGGAACCCTAAGGAGTTCTTCAGTTATGTTAATAGTAGAAAGCCCATTAGAAGCATGATAGGTCCCCGAAGCGGCGTTCTGCGGACCTCTGACGCGGACATCGCCAATGTGCTTAATGAGTACTTTGCGGGAGTGTTCACCAGGGAGGACACCCGCATCATCCCCGAGCCAGGCGTCAGGCACGAAGGTGCTGGACTGGATAGTGTTCGGTGTACCGCGACAGTCGTTGCCGATAGAATAGACAAACAGCGCGTTTAAGGCTCCTGGGCCAGACCAGTTTCTCCCCAGAGTGTTGCGGGAGGTGCGCGACCAGGTGGCTCCCCACCTGGTTACAGTCTTCAACAAATCGTTGGAGACGGGCCAGGTGCCTGGTGAATGGAGGGAAGCCAACGTGACCCCTATCTTTAAGAAAGGGGATCACGAAAGTTCAGGGAACTATCGTCCCATTAGTCTCACTTCAGTTGTAGGTAAATTAATAGAGGGGATAATAGCGGATAGGATCGTCGACCATTTGGATTCCTACAAGCTGCTTGGGGACTCCCAACATGGGTTTAGACGGCATAGGTCGTGTCTCACGAACTTGCTCGAGTTTTTCCACGTCATGTTGAGTGAGTATGATAAGAGTAGGGCGATTGATATACTTTATCTCGACTTTCAGAAAGCCTTTGATAAGGTACTTCACCGCCGGCTAATGGCGAAAGTGCTCGCGCTGGGTATCGGTGGGGAAGTAGGCAGGTGGATTGAAAACTGGCTGAAGAATAGGCGGCAGAGGGTTGTAATTAAAGGGGCTAGTTCGGGTTGGGCCTCGGTTACTAGCGGGGTTTCTCAGGGTTCCGTTTTGGGGCCGCTGTTGTTTATCATTTACATAAATGATATAGACGGTGGCATCATCAGTCGGATCGCCAAATTCGCTGATGACACCAAGCTTGGGGCCAATGTTGGGACGCCGGAGGCGATCGGGCAACTGCGTGCGGACCTAGGTAGGATAAGAGAGTGGTCCGAAAAATGGCAAATGCCATTTAAGTTGGGTAAATGCAAAGTGATGCACATTGGCTACGCCAATCCCAAGTCGGACTACTCGATGTTGGGGAGTAATATCGAGGCCACTGATTTGGAAAAGGACTTGGGTGTGCTAATTAGCAGCGACCTTAAGTTTTCGAAACAGTGCGTAGAGGTGGAAAAGAAAGCCCAGAAGCTGTTGGGTTATATGAGGAGGCAATTTCGATTTCGGAACAAGGAGATTGTGCTCTCTGTACAATTCCCTGGTTCGGCCGCACCTGGAGTATGCTGTGCAGTTCTGGTCGCCCACCCTCAGGAAAGATATTGAGAGGCTGGAGCGAGTGCAGGCGAGGGCCACAAAGTTAATCCCTTCCGTTAGGCATATGGGCTACAATCGACGGTTACGCGCCCTGAACTTGTTTTCGCTTGAAACTCGGAGGCTGCGCGGTCAACTGATCGAGGTTTTCAAGCTCTTACGTGGTGGAATCCATCATTACAAAACGTATTGTGTATCACCTTGAATCTAACAATCTAATTTTTTATTCTCAACATGGATTTAGGCGACATAGATCCTGTCTGACAAACCTGTTAGAGTTTTTCCATAATATGCATATTGCATACACTGTACAATGCAAGTAGGGCAATAGATATAGTGTATCTCTACTTTCAAAAAGCCTTTGACAAAGTCCCTCACGCGAGATTGATGGCTAAAGTCAAAGGACTAGGAATCACCGGGCTCGTTTCCAACTGGATTGAGGATTGGTTAAAAGATAGAAAGCAGAGAGTGGTAATAAATGGAGTGGGTGCCCGTCACCAGTGGTGTCCCACAGGGTTCCGTTCTGGGTCGTTTACTTTTTATCATCTATATTAACGATATAGACGTCGAGCTTCTAAGTACAATCTCCAAATTTGCAGACGATACGAAATTAAGAAGTAGTGTAGGTACTGAGGAGGGCGTAAGAACGCTTCAGAACGATCTTGACAGGTTGGGCGAATGGTCTGCTACTTGGCAGATGCCATTCAACTTGGACAAATGTAAGGTAATGCACATAGGTTATAAAAACCCGAAGACCGATTACTCTCTCTTGGGAAGGAACTTGACTGAGACCGATCTAGAGAAAGACTTAGGAGTCTATATCAGCAACGATCTGAAACCGCCGAAGCACTGTGCAGAAGTCGAAAAGAGGGCCTTAAAAATATTAGGTTATATTAAAAGAGAGTTCCAGTTTCGGAACAAGGAGACTGTAATGTGTCTTTATAATTCACTAGTCGGACCTCAACTGGAATACTGTGCGCAGTTTTGGTCTCCATCCCTCAGGAAGGACATAGAAAAGTTAGAAAGAGTACAAGCAAGGGCTACAAAATTGATCCCTTCAATGAGAATGCAAAGCTACCAACGGAGATTGGAGCGCCTAAATCTGTTTACCTTAGAGGCGAGGAGGATGCGGGGTCAGCTTATTCAAGTCTTCAAGATGCTCAATGGAATAGACAGGGTAGATTACAGAAACTTATTCTCACTTTATGCCAATCCGACAAGAAATAATGGGTTTAAACTGGAACTAAAGACATGTAGAACCTCTGTCTGCGGGAATTTCTTTTCCTATAAAATAGTTAATATTTGGAACCAACTTCCCTCAGAGGTTGTTTCCAGTCAAAGTGTAAATGTGTTTAAAAATAGGCTAGACAAAGTACTGAATTCTCTCATAGTTTAAGACTAAAACATAACATAACTGCAGGAGTTTGCTTGCACGGTGTCTCTGTGAGCATGCTAAATATAGAGCTATTTATATATTCTCCACTTTCCTGTAAAATTTCCTTGGCTACTTTTCCAGGGTCAAGGTATTTTTTTCAACCTTTTTCCGTACCTGTCTCTGGCAGGGAGGGAGCGGAGGGTGGGGAGAGAGCCTTCTACTTTTCTATCCAGTTTTCTAGTACTGCTAGGATAGTTGAAAGAAAAATAAACTTTTAATAACAGGAACCTCCCAGAGTGGACCGGAAGGTCTTTGAGGCTTCCTCTTGTCCTTGTAACTCTCTCTCTCTCTCATATATATATATATATATATATATATCTATATATATATATATATATATATATATATATATATATATATGGTGCGTCAAAACTCGTAATGGATTTTTTTATTACATTCGAACTATTATTGATATAATTTTAGTTTTTTTCTGATAATATTTGGACCCTTAAATTTTAAACCATGACAAGTGGAAATTCAGCAATGCTCCGCTATTGTACAGCTATATTTTCAAAATGGCAGCTCCATAATTGCTATTTAAAGAACTTACGGAAGCAAATTTCGTGTTAATGTTGCCCCATCAGAGCATGTCATCGGAAGAGTAAGAACTTCTTAAGATCAGCAGCAGAGGAAAGAAACCTACAGAATATGGGGTTCCAGCAAGACGGTGCCACTTGCCGTACGGCCAGATCAACAATACCAATGTTAGGTAGGTTATTTCCCAACAGACTGATCTCTCGTCATGGAGACTTATTAAACTGGCCTGCTAGATCCCCCGATCCCTCCATTGCAAACTACAATACTACATTGTAGACTACAATACTACAATATCTTAAGAAAAACCTACAGGAAGACACGCAACATCACTGAAGATACTTTGAGGAAAATAATGGACAGTGTTGTTCTAAGAGCTCGTCAGCTGGTGATGGAGGTCTAAATGTAAATATATATAAACATAGGATTATTAGCGAATTTTATTATGTTAATGAGAGAGAGAGAGAGAGAGAGAGAGAGAGAGAGAGAGAGAGAGAGAGAGAGAGAGAGAGAGAGAGAGAGAGAGAGAGAGAGAGAGAGAGAGAGAGAGAGTTACAAGGAGTTAAAGGACAAGAGGAAGCCTCAAAAACCTTTCGGTGCACTCGGGGAGTTGCTGTTATTAAACTGGTTCATTTTTAACCTATTCATGTAGTAGTAGAAAAATGGATAGAAAAGCATAAGGCTCTCTCCCCACCCGCTTCCTCCCCGCCAGAGGCGGGTACGGAAAAAGGTTGAAGAAAATGCCTGAGAGAGAGAAATTAGCTTTAAAATCAACCAGGTGGCACGCCTGGGGCGCACCTTCATAGAGTATCCATTTGCGAGATGTCCAAGGCGTCAAGACAGACTTTTGTTTTATTTCGTGATGATAAAAAGGTATTTATAAAATGTGCGTAAGAAATGTATTAAAAAGTTGTTAGTCGGCTTCAGCCGCCACTCTCTCTCTCTAACTTGGCTAACGTACTTTAACAGTCACCGCTTAACTCCGATGCCGGTCACATACAATGATGAAATAATGAAAGTAGAAACGGTAAGTTCACGTAATACAGTATAAGAGAACCATTACAGTTACTGAAATAAGTGAATAATAAACGAGTCATTATGCAGCACAGTATTTCTATTTCATTCATTACACACACACACACTCACACACACATATATATATATATATATATATATATATATATATATATATATATATATATATATATATATATATATTATAGTATATTGTAATAAAATCTGAAGAGACTATTTTTATGGAAGGAGGGGCCAAGGGCGAACGCCCGCAAAAATGTCCCTTCCCCACCATAGAACGACGAATTGAGAGCCGAAATCAAATTACATTTTCGTCGGAAAAAGGTTTTATGATTTACAAAAGCCCTTCTCTGTCCATACACCCATTATTTGCCATATTCTCACGCGTGGTCCAATCCATAATTCTTTTACGTTCGCTCGTCGTTAGTTTGCGCTGCAGACACACCTGGTTTGGATGCAAGATTCATCAGGAGCAAGACGCGCCGCGAGTTTGTTTCCTTTCGGAGACAACACCGATGAACCCATTGCAATCGCAATTACGTTCGTATAACCTCAAATTCGCTCTACGCAAACGAGACCAAGAACTCTGAATATCTTTCAATTTCAAACCCGTTGTTTGTACAGGCCTGGTGTATGGTTCGAATTGATATTGCATTCATTGTCGTATAATATTAAAATAAAAGTTAAGAACCGCGGATACCATAAAATTTCAAACCCAATATATATATATATATATATATATATATACATATATATATATATATATATATATATACACAGTATATATATATAATAATTTCACCAACCAAACCTGTTGTAAATGAACCGACTCTGATTGTTAAATAATATTTACAATAATTTCTATTTTTGTTATTTTGTGGCAACAGGACAAAAAAATGTTTTGCAAAAGAACGTGAAAAAACTTGCATAACATGTTTGGTTGGCTTTAAATTCGTTGATCATTAAATTATTTTATTATTTGCTACTGATAGTCCAAATTCACGACACGTTCACAAATTTATTTTCTTCTGCATGATACTTGATTAAGATGTTAACCAAATATTCTCTCTACACACACACACACACTTAGTTTCAGTTAGCTTCCCCGCTAATTGTTCATTCTGACGAAGATCAAGCTTTTCACTCTACCCTTAGACCTGCAGTTTAACGTGAAATCTGAACCACGCCCCACAAGCAGCCCAACGTCTTAACCACTAGGCCACCCATTTATCTACCAACCACTTTCTTTATTGCGTGGAAAGATGAACAGCTGAGTTTTGCTGCGCGCCGGCTGCTGTCACCAGGTCTCGAATTCGGGGCCGATGGATTTGTAGTCAGCGACGCTAACCACTACACCACCGAGGCGCTGTACACACACACCACACACACACACACACACACACACACAGGGTGACCGTAGATAAAGTAGCCCCATTAATTTTTTTAACAAAACTCAATGGGACTACTTTATCTTGGTCCACACACATACAGACACACGTTTTTTTTACTGTAAAATATATTTGAATATACATTGAATCTGAAGAACTGGAGAATTCTTTTCTGCTGTTATTTAGTAGTTAAAGTAAATAGCTGACTGAATATATATATATTACGAAGAGTGATTGGCTGTTGTCCAAATTGAGTTGTTCGCTGCTCCATTGTTGGTCGTTTCTTATTTATTAGACGTTGATTCAATGGTAAAAAAGATACACGCCGTTTCCTTTCATATTTAATACTAAAATGCAGAGTAAGGAAAGCACTGTTCACATTTTGTCAATTTACACTTTTCAGTGTTAAAATCTGTAGGAAGAGAGCCGAAGGAGGAACCATTTCATATTCACGATTTAAGGTAATTTAAAGTTCCTAGCCTCCTAGCAGATGTAATGGTCCCCTATACTGTATAATATATATGATATAACTCGTGTGTATAATTAAATAAATAAATAAATAAAAAAAAAATATATATATATATATATATGTGTGTGTGCGCAACTACTTTAACCTTTGTCTGTTGTTTAAGGAGCCAAAGAGTGTTAGTGTTCCATGTAGCCTCGGTTTATATGCGTCATATTTTTAGGAAATAAGAGAAAAGAGGCAGATTTTTAATTAAAAGTTAAAGAATTGTATTTTAATTTCGGACAATAATATACGAGTTTGATTATTATTAAAATTAGAAGTTTCCCTCATTTTTGTATATATGTGAACCAAGTTCCATTTTCTATGAAGACAACGATAAGAAAAACCGTATTTTTAAGGATGACTTAAATATTTAATAAATTAAAAAATTTTCACTCGCTACTCAATAACGTTATTCGTAATATGGTTAAAGTTGTATATTTTATGATAAACTGCATATTATACTCGTAGCAAAATAAAACGTATGTACAGGATGGCGCAAAAGTCGCGCATCATGGGAATTTTCAGTGTTGATTATAATATATTATTTTTTCTTTTAGGTACGGGATGACTACGAAATTAACAATAGACGAGAGGGTGAGCTTGGTTTTAATGCATGGAATACCAGGTACAACAAATCGATGAATCGGTACAGAAATAGTTTTTAAACACAAAAATGGATTGCATTAAACATTCCAATAAGGTTCTTTGTGCCTCATTCGTGGCACCGCCTAAGAAAGCTTTGTTCAAATACTGCGTCAAAACTGGGTTAAAAAAATAAATGCCATTCTGATTTCAGTACGCTCTCCGGGTCTTATTAAAAATTTGGACTGTGTTCGAATTTTTTGAAAGTTGCATTACAGATAGTTTTTTGCGATGATTTCAAATATGAAACTCATTTTTTGCGGAATTTTTTTATTTGTATGTTATAAGTCTATGAATTAGAAGTGCTTGCCAATCATGCATAACATAAGCCCGTACAAATTTAGCCCTTTGTGACAACTCACCTTTTTATCATTTACATTAGTCCTTTTGCCTCCGGCTACCCAGGCAAGGTGGGTACAATCTTTGTGTATAATTTAGGTCTCGGGGGTAGGGGGGCAGAGCCCCCGTAATGCGCTCCTACCCTAAATTTAAATTTTTGGGTTTTTTGCGTCCCGACTACTGTGCTTTCGCTGGTTTAGTATTACCCAGCGAAAGCCGCAGCAGTATCCTTTTTACATCCGGTAAGGACTTAACATTTTTTTCATTTGATACGTCATCAATTTATGCCGTCATAGTGACTTCCGGTAAGACGTGCCAATTGATTCTTCCGTCAATACATTTTATTTGCATTTCGTGGCGTTTTCGGCATTGCTTCTTTTTGGGCACAATCCCCACACTTTACATTTTGTACAAGGCATCAGTTTCGCTTAACGAAAACAATGATTATAGGTTACCACTCATTTTCACCCACCAGCAAAAACAGGCACTGTTCCTACAAACAAACGCCAATAAAATGTTAAATATTTATTTCTGCAAAAAATGAGTTGCATACTTAGAATCAGCATAAAAAAACTATTAGTAACAAAATTTTCATAAAAATTTAACACAGTCCAAATTTTTAATAAGATCCCGCTCTCCAAGCTGATCCAGGGACTGCATGGCCTATTATTATTATTATTATTATTATTTTAGATAGTCGATATCAGCCTATGTCTTTATAAAGGATTTACATTTAATTTCCAATATTCTGAATAGTTTTTTATTTTCAGTACTGAGTTTCTTAATAATAATTCTAGATAAGAATTTGCAGTATGCTAAGAATACTGTATTCTTAGCATACTGCAAATTCTTATCTAGAATTATTATTAAGAAACTCAGTACTGAAAATAAAAAACTATTCAGAATAATGGAAATTAAATGTTAATCCTTTATATTATTATTACTATTAGCCAAAAAAAAAACGCCAACGGGAGGGGAGGGATATTTCTGCTAGTTGCTGCGGAAGGCTGTTATTACCCTTTGGACAGTACATATTTACTGTACAGTCCTACTACTAATATGTGTTGGTATTATAATCCAGAATATTGTCTAAAAAATATGTTTCATTCTTGACAAAGAAAAATGCGACGTGAATGTAAGAATTAAGTTTTTAGAATATTCCCAAATATTTTTTTTTTGATACGTTAGTCAAGCAATAAAATGTAACAAAAATTATTTTAAGAAAATTTTAAATGAGTTAGAGTTTAACATTTACAATTAACTCACGAATCACTTAACTTTTAAATGCAGCTTCACATATTTTACTGAAAGCTCAAGAAGCACGTAAATTTCAAATACAACTTTTTTTCTTTTTTTTTTTACCTATCATGGCTTCCGATGCGTAGCTAAAAATCTTAATGGTTACATTCTTTTTTAAATTTATTCACCAACTTGATTTTCTTCATTCCACGAAAGTGCATGGAACTCTCTAGAAGCGTGTTGGAACTTAGTTTACTCGTAGACTTTAATGATAGGGAAGGCAACAAGACCACCCTTCTAAAAACTTCATATTTTTTCTAATAGCCAAAAAAAACAGCAGATCGACAAATTCACGAAAGAAAACAACCATCAAAATTTTTGAGTTTCACATCCCAAGACCAAATGGGCCAAAATCTTGAAAGTTAGGTGCTTCGTGTTTTAGCATATACATTTTTGGGGGGACACCCGACCTGAAAAAAGTTGCTAAAAACATTCCAGGGATCCCATAGGGTGTTGTCACCAAGTTTCATGAAAATTGGCCCAGCCTTTGGTCCTGAAAAGCAGACAGACAGACAGACAAACGGACATGCGGTGAATTATGGTATGATTATTAATAATAATTAATAATAACAAGCAAAGCCTTCGGCTCCCTGCCCTACTGGCGGGGCTTGTGCTTCGCAAACTCGCCTACGGCGAGGGCACGTTAGGGTTACCTCTTTGGGGGGGAGGTCATTCTTCCTCCCAAAACCCCCTCACCCCCCTTTATGCAACTTGGGGGCTAACCCCATCCCCTTGTTGCATAACCCCCTCCCCCATTACCCCCACTCCAGTTGCTCCTCTCGTTGATTCAATAAAACTATAGATAAGAACGCAGCCATGAAAATCTTAAGCTTCACAAATCTTGACACACTGTGAAGTTCAAGATTTTTATGGCTGCGTTCTTTTTCTATAGTTTTATTGTGGTACTGGGGCCTACGGGCCCAGTAATTACAACGCTAGAACCCCCTCTACCCCCTTCATGGGGGGAAGGGGGCTGGCACCTTGCAACAATTGATCATCATTGCAATTGCATATGCACTCTAACATTTTGCGGTCATACTACTACGTAATACTGTTTTCATATTTTTTATATTTTGAAAGGATTTTGACAGAAATTCTTTCAAAAATGGAAGAAAATGGTGTTTTTTAAATAGTTAAAGATGTTCTACCATCTCTCAAATATAAGAACTTTGGGCTCCTAAAGCAGTAAAATTTTTTAGTTTTACAAATATTCACGCCATAAGGTTCTGTATAAAAATAATTCGAACAGTAAAGTATATACTGTAAGTGCGTAGTCTAAAAAATAAAATACTCGTATTACTGTAAACACTATACTGGGGAGACTCGGGTGATTTAATTAATTATACGCCCTGTCTATCACCACAATTACATCATTCACGTTCGAGATATTAATAGTTCGATATTTGGACATTTGCGAGAGAATCATGCGTAATGCCAATTCAGCGGAGCTTGTCCATAACTGATACGAGTTCACTCCTCGTAGATTGATTGAATGACGTTCGGGGGCTGTTTATCCTCTTTCCTAAAGGCAAAGGTCACGCTACGGAGGAGACCTCCATCTTAACGTGGGAACCGACCCAGCTAAGGGTCGCTACGTTTGAACGCTTTGAATGGTCACCCATCCAGCTACTGAATAGACTCAACGCCTCTTAATCTCGCTGATCTAACGGAAAGCAGTGTCTCGACATGGCCACAACTGATCGGATCTTTTCTATTTTATAATATAGACCTTATTTCTATTAATATTTAGAATTTGATTTGATTATTTCTATTAATATTTAGAATTTGATTTTGGTTTTTGTTTACCAACTTTTGACGAGATTTACTACAATTCTGCTTTGTGGTGACGTCACGACAAACTAACTACACCCGTAAGCAATAAAACTCCGAATGACACGATACGAAAATGTTAAAAGCCGTTTGGACGCTTCAAAATAGGTTAAGGAGGGTTCCTCTCAGAGTTAGGGTCCAAATTGAGGATCGCATGGACACTAATAGGGAACGTACTGGCTCTTTTTTTTTTTACTTTATACCCGATATCATTTACATAATTCTACTCAAAGGATTTAAAAACTTTCCCGTTTGCAGTTCGCCATTTCCAATTTACCGATTTTTCATTTTCAATCTTGATAAAAGGAACTTCTTCCAAGAAAGATTTTACTTTTAGTCATTTTAATTACTTTATTCCATTGGGAATATTCCCTCTATACTTTATAAACGTATACACACACCGAGTATTTAATACACACACACACACACACACACACACAGAGAGGGAGCTTTTGAAAATATGATGGAATTAAATGGGATTAATAAAACAATTCAATAAAACGTATAATATAACTGAATATAATTTTCAATAAAGAAAGTGAACTTTGAAGTGAGAGAGAGAGAGAGAGTTACAAGGAGTTACAAGGACAAGAAGTACCTCAAAAGACCTTGCGGCCCATACCGAGGAGGTACCAATGGCAACGGGTGCCAGGGAAAAATTCCTACACCCTCAAATAGTGTACAAGATTCGGTCTAACCTTTTCTTGAAATGATCCACAGAGGAACTGTTCACAACTTCTGAAGGCAGCTTGTTCCACGTGTCACAGATCTTATAGGTAAAGTAATTCCCACACACACTGGTGCTAAACCGTTTCAAATCCAACTTCCAACCATTGTTGCGAGTTGAGTTATATCATTAAAACTAAACATACTTCCAAAATCGACATCGTTGAACCCGTGAACCCGTGTTAGTGCTTGAAAACCTCTATGAGTTGACCGCACAGCCTCCGAGTTTCCAGCGAAAACAAATTCAGGGCGCGTAAGCGTCGATTGTAGCCCATATGCCTAACGGAAGGGATTAACTTTGTGGCCCTCGCCTGCACTCGCTCCAGCCTGTCAATATCTTTCCTGAGGGTGGCCGACCAGAACTGCACAGCATACTGCAGATGCGGCCGAACCAGGGAATTGTACAGAGAGAGCACAATCTCCTTGTTCCGAAATGAGAGAGAGAGAGAGAGAGAGAGAGAGAGAGAATTTTAAAATTTGAATCTGAAAGCGAAATAGCTCACGTAAGCGGATAAGACTTCAATTTTCATATTTAAATGCCATTTTTATTTAAAAATTCGACAATCTGTCACTTTTATTTTATCCAAAATATCGACAAAAGCTTTAATTTGCAAATGAAATAAAACTCAAATTTAAATTCCAAATTCTACAGCAAAAGTGATGCCGAAATTCAATTATTATATCTGTTATAAGGTTACAATAAAATTTCATTTACTTCGTTATATATATATATAGTCGGTGGAAAACTGTATCAATACGGAAATACAAGCGAATACATAAAGTACAGTTGAACAAAACGTGATATCTTCTGGTCAACATTTTCCATATCAAACGTATCTCAATCGCCTCAGTTGTGCTCAAGATTCTCTCTTATTAAAGCACAAATACTGTACAATAAACGCTACAATTATCAATATTTTTGGTAAATTACAAAATATGAAAAAAAAATATATACGGGGCTCCAATAAACTCCTAGCCCCCCCCACCCCCCACCCCGCCCATGGCCTAAACCATTAGAGGTACAGTAAAACTAAACATACCTTATAAAAGAGAATTTAATTCTGCATTTAATGAGAAACAATTAAAACTTGGTGTTCCCGCCATTGGCTTCTAAGACAGCCTGAATTCGCTTTGGGTAGCTTGCCAAAAGTGACATGAATAGATCTTGATCGTTACGCAAATTTGCTAAAACAGTTTCAATGTGTTGCGTCATTGTATCCTTCGAAAATCGACTTGCTGCAGGTTCTTGAAACAAGAGACATTCAACCTTGTCCTTTATAACTGATCCAATGTGTTCACAGACGTTCAGGTCAAGAGAATTTCCTGGCCATTCTTCATTTCTAAAGAAATCGATCTCATGGTTCCGCAACAACTGTTGAGTGGCTAATGCCTTAAAGCAGGGGGCCTTATCGTGCAGAAATGTGACCTGATCGACATCCATAACATTGTTTGGGTTTCTTAGAAAAGGAATGACATGCTGGGATAGAATAATATCACGAAAATACTGTCCATCCCAACTCTGACCATTTGGCTTCAGCACCCACATGAGCTTCTTTGCAGTGAACAAAACAAACACACCAACACAGTCTGGACTTTTTAATAATTCGCGATAATATTCATTGTCATCGATTTCATCTGGTGTTGTGGCCCACACTCGATCATTTTGGTAGTTAGGCCGACGTGTTACGTAAACAAAAAATTCATCGGAGACAGCTAAATGCATGAAATCATCCACATCCAATCTTCAAGATAATAGGCAAACCACATTCTGTCATCGATGTTGAGTTGAGTTTTCTTGGCTTTGGAAGTTCATGCCAAGGCTTTAAACCTTGCCTATGACGGTACAGTCGAATGATCTCACCACTAACGATCTTTCCTCTCAACACTTCGATCTCTCTAGAAAGTTTAGCACAGCTGTTTTTCGCTTACGCGTACCGCTTTCAATAATGTTCTTTGTTTCCTGAGAGAGTGGCAAATTTGGGCGCCCAGATTTGGTTGTATCCATTTCACATTCATCCAAAGTTTTATTCCAATTTCTTTTGACGAAGTCTTCCTCACTTCGCAACTTTTTGGCAACCCATGAACGTGTATAAAGGTGGCTCCAGCATCACGAGCTTCCCAAAATGTTGTTGCTCGTATGCGATCTATCACACGTTGCCTCTCCGAATCACACATTAATTGAGAAGCCATTATATTATCACTTTATCAGCTAGAGTAATTTTAATACCTGCAATAAATAAAGAGTTTTAATATTTTTATAATCACTAAAAAACTTTCGATATAAGTAAACATGTAAGCTGCAAATGGGGGGGGGGGCTAAGGTTTTTTGGAACCCCTTATATATATATCCTCAACTTTGACTAAAATTATCACTGGTCTACAAAAAAAAAAAAAAATCTGCTTCTCCCAATTTAATGGGTGATCTAAACTAATTTTGGAGTGCTGAATCTGAAAATCACATTAGTTTTTCTCTATCGGGTCAGGTTATCTAGATATTTGTAACCCTTATTTAGACGTTTACAGGCAGAATACACTCAAAACTTGAAAGTTCAGTATCACAGAGAGAAGAAATTTTTGAAAAATCTACTTATAAATCTACTTTTATTTGTATTTGTAGTAAAACAGAACAGAACAACAAAAAAGGATACGTACACATGCATTATTACATATCAACTGCTGCATATAGTTCACTTTCTTAGAAGTGAGTTTTCTTGGATTTGCGTCTATACTCAGTAGAGCCTTCCCGTTTTAGCATCCAGCAAAAGTCACCAAGCATGCGAGGGTCCCATCGTCCTTGGTAGTTTTTTTCCATCATTGCAATGTCCTGATGAAACCGCTCTCCGTGTTCATCTGACACTGAGCCAAGGTTATCTGGAAAGAAGTCCAGATGGCTGTGCAAAAAATGGATCTTCAGAGACATTCTAGCCCCAAGTTGTTGGTATGCATCCAGCAGCTCGGTGACCATTGCTTCATAGTGAGGGGACTTTGTGAGCCTAAGAAGTTGTCACAAATATTCTTAAAAGAATTCCAGGCTCTTGTTCCTTTGCATTGAGAGTGCTCAAAAAACTGTTCATCCTTTAAAAGCACTCTTATTTGGGACCAATAAAACACCTTTCATCTTCGTATCACTAACGCTAGGAAATTTTGAATGCAAATATTTGAATGCAGCTTCTTCTGTATCAAGCGCTTTGACAAAGTTCTTTATCAACCCTAGTTTGATATGCAGAGGGGGCAAAATAATCCTTTCTTGATCAACTAATGGCTCATACTTCATACTATGTTGTCTTGGCACAAAGGCTTCACGTGGTGGCCAGTCCTTTTTACATAATGCTGGTGTGTTGCTCTACTGTCCCATAAACACAGAAAGCACATGTACTTTGTAAAGCCACCCTGCATTCCTCGAAGTCCTACCACTTTTAGGTCTCCACAAATCTTCCACTTATATTGATCATACTTGATTGCATTCAGAAGTATTACCATGTTCTCATATGACTTCTTGAGATGAACTGAGTGTCCAATTGGAATGCTTGGGTGAACGTTCCCATTGTGTAAAAAACAGCTTTAAGACCGCTTACTAGAGTCAATGAACAGACGCACTCGTCTGGAACATGTTCTATTTTAAAATAAGAGAATAAACTTTCCAAATCTGAGCAGTACATAGCTGATTTACAGTTTGAAAGTAGCACGATATGTCGGAGCTTCTCTCGCGAAAAGAAGTAATGCGCACATCACCCTGAACTAAGTTCCACTCCTTAAGTCTCGAAGCTAAAAGTTCAGCCTTGCCCTTTGAAAGATATAAGTCCCTAACCAAGTCATTCAAGTCTTATTGAGTTATGAAATGTGGTTCAGAAGAAGATTCTGGACAGTACTCTGTATCAGAAGATTCATTTGCTCGTTCTGACAATGCTTCCTCTTCCGATGATGTTGGCAGAAGATTCTTATCTGCTGGTGGTGTTGGAATAGGAAGCTCATCACTATGAGGAACAGGTTTGATGGCAGAGGCTACCACGGGATAGTCAATTTTATTCCTAGTTTTTGATGTAAGGCCAGCTACTTTGCTCTGACAGAAATAGCAATCGTCAACATGGTTCTTTTGCTCACGCCAAACTGTAGGTACTGCGAATCCCATACTTTTCCTTCTACCATTGAACCAGTCACGTAAATTCATTGCACAGTTACTACAGCAAACATGTGGGGCCCATCTTTTGTCTTGGTCACCAATATGACAGCCGAAGTAGTGATAATACGCTGTTCTTATCAGAGGAGTCATATTCCTGCCCTGTGAAGTTGGAGTAAATAGACCACAGATGTAACAAAATAAATCTGGACTGTTCACGCAACCCCTTGAAGCACACATAAATCTAAAAAGTAAAAACGCAATTATTGTGTTCTGTATTGAAGTAAAATGAATTATAGTCATAAAATGATTGAACTATAATCATAAAATTAGTATAAAACAGTACCGTATAAAACATCATATTCTGACAAAACCTGACCTAACGTGCAAAAATGAAGTTCATTTTCGAAATCAGCACCCTATAATTAGTATAAAACAGTATGTTTTTACCGGGAAGCAAAACTGTTGTTAGGTTGTGAATTATCCAAGAAATGTTCTCATCAATGCTGAAAACCGATTGTAAACATCCGTTAAAGGAGGAGGAGTCGGGTGGGGTGGGGAGTGATCCCGCACTAGCAACTAATTACAGGCCGGTGTGTTCATTATTTGTATTCGGCAAATTTTTTTGATAAACTTGTCGTCAAAAGTAGAGTACAACACTATTTAGAATCCTACAATTTATTATCCTCAAATCAATATGGTTTTCAGAAATAAAAGACACAAATGACTTTTTTATTAATCGTATAGAAAGTGGCAATGTTAATTATGGTTTCTGTATTTATGGATCTAAATAAGACCTTTGATACGATTGATCATAATATTCCCCTTAACAATCTACAGGGTGGCGTAAAAGTCGCGCAGCTGGAACGGAAAATCAAGATCTAACGTTAAGTGGGTTTCGTATGACAATCTCTGTGACGCGGGTGCGGAGGAACTTTTGCTGAGAATATGGGTGCGGAGATCCACCCGATAGAAAGATAATATCACAAATTGTTCGAAAATTTCAAATAAAAGGAACTGTGAGCAATCAACACGATAGTAATAGTGGTCGGCGACGATCCACAAGAACTGTGCAACGCGTAAATTTTAGCGGTTCATGAAATCACTGCGCGCAGTCCGCAGAAGTCAATTTGGCGTTTGTCAACAGAAGTAGGTATTTTACGAACATCTGTGCATCGTATACTTCGTACCGAATTAAACCTTTTTCCCTACAAAATTCATTCACGAGTTCCACTGACTAATATTCAAAAACGAATGGGATTCGCAACATGGATGTTAGCAACGCTAGAAGAAACACAGCCACTTCACAGACGAAAGTTGTGTACGTCTGTCTAGGGAGATTAATAAGCAAAACTTTCGTTACTGGGGAAGTCATGCTGGTGCTCTAATAGAGCTTCACCGTAGTGTTGCTAAACTCAACACTTGGGTCGCTGTTGGGTGGCGTGGTGTAGGTTCCTACTTTTCTGAGAATTAAACTGGAAAAACAGTAAGTAAAAAAAATCATATCGTCAGACGTCTCAAAATCTTTGCTTACCACAACTAATTAGTTTATCCCGTAAAAGAAATAACTAAATAACTGTATGACCCCAAATTCACAGTGGTTTCAGTAGGATGGAGCACCTCCACACACTGCTTGTGAAACTCGCAATTCTTTGACGAAGCATTTTTCCGGACGACTAATCTCCCTTCATGAGCCAGTGGAGTGGCCCCCATACTCACCTGACCTTACACCCCCTGATTTATCTTTGCGGGGTTACATAAAGGACAGGATCTATTCTACCAAGCCTAAGAAACTTCAAGACCTAAAGACCAAAGTCAATGAGGTAATCAACAACATCCCAGCTGAGGTATTTCCAAAAAATTGTCAAACATTTGTGTAAGGTTGAATACTGTGATAGAAAAAAATATTTAATTAAGTTTAATAAACTATGTTTTACGTACCTATTACGTTTGTCTTTGTGTCGTCATTCCTTTTTTTTTATTTTAGCGTAGAACATTTATTTAGAAACAGGAACAATTTGAGGGGGAGGGGGACACTGATATACCGTATTGCAAAATTAATTTCTAATTTTCAACTATTCGTTCGTTTATATATTCCAAATTCCTTTATACTTCCTATTCATAATTTATTATTAATCATAACTACCACTGAAATGATGAGTTTTACCTTTTATTAATCTGAGAGCACAGTAAAGCCTAAAGCTTATGGGGCAAATAAAATAAAATAAAGTCCCCTTGAGAATTGCTCACTGTATTATTGTAATATTTATTTAATAGTTTGTTTGTTTTATTTTAAATAATAGCAAACGGTACAATCTGTATGATCGCTGGTGCGTGGCATCTCGTAATAAAAATGGCTTATTGGTACAAGGTCATACTCGCCAAACCATTCATTTATCTCAATTTCAAAACCGACCACTAACTCCTATTAACCTTGGAAAGCTTATTACGATAAGAGTACGTTTGTTTTTCTGGAAATGATTTATTTTATTGTACGAAAGTTAATTTTTAGTATTGTTTTGTAACAATAAATTGTTTAATTCAACCTATAAGTGTAATTTTCATTATGGGGTTAAGTAGACCCGCAACACTAGTCACTATGCGTGCGGTCTTACACTGGCTTTCGAAAGTTAAGGTGAAGAATATCGCACTCAGTCTGAATCCTCCTTTTCAGCTCACGGAACGGGTAAGAGCAAAGACGCACTTGAAAGTTCTTAACTTACAAAATTCTGCTTCGGCGAACTTCGATTAATTATCGTCATCGGTCGCCAAGTAAATCAAACATTTTTAATAAAAGGTTTGCACCAGTTTTCGAAAATCACCTAAACAGGACAAAAAAGTGTAGTCGCCTATTTTTCGGTATAGTATTCTTCAGGTGTTGATTATATATATATATATGAGAGAGAGAGAGAGAGGCGACATGCTTGATTTAATGAAAAAAAAAAAATCTCCTAAAGACCTAAACGAAGTGACGTATGCATAAATGCGCGACAGCTTATAGTCATACTGACAAAGTTTATAGAACTCGATGTACAACATCGTCAACAACAACTTTTGTTTTCACAGTCATTTAAAAGTGAATGTGGGTGGTGTGGTTATGAAAGGCAAAGTGAGTGGATCGTTCACTTTTTTGCTTAAGCAACGGTGACTCCCACTACACATCAGTAGGATATGGTAGAAAACTATTCAAGGCCATCAGTGTCCTACGACACAATTTTCAACACGATGGAGCACCCTCTCACTTCGGCAACAACGTGCGTACTGTAGGTATCTGGACGAACGATTCCCAAACCGTTGGATTGGAAGACGTGGCCCCATTGTCTGACTCCAAAGATACCTAACCCAGCGTTCCTCAACCTTTTTTGTACTGCGGACCCTTTATAAAAATCTTGATATTTTTTGGGGCCCCCTCCCCAAAAATTATCTTTTGCATTATGATTAAGTAGCATATAGACAAATTGAGGTATCCAGATTAGTATAGTTTTTTAGTTTTAGTTTTGGTTCATACTTCAAAGTCGGAGTAAAAATGTAATAAAAATGCGTAAAACTTACCCCTGTCATGCTCCAAAATGTGTTCCGCAATGTTGCTGACAGATTCGACCTCTAGAGATGTTGATGGTGCTCATGTAGAATCATGTGCTTAAGTATTCATTAAATGTATGCCTTCTATTATATTGTTATTGAATTTTACCCTTTTTGCTACGTTTTCACTGAAATAGATAGGGACTTTATAAACACTATATATATATATATATATATATATATAAAACCTATGTACAACAACCTCCGCGTTCCACATAAGAATTCACCTCATGAAATCTATCTCTTCAAAAACGCACCGAGAAAAACGAAAAATTAGCCAAATTTTCCAATTTGGCTGAAATTGACCTTATGAAGTTTCCTCGGAGCTATTTTCCCTCAATTAACATAACGAAGTGTAAGAAAAGTGTATGGCAAAATGCCTCGTTTTCTTCCAAACAGTTACCAACTCAGCCAATATTACATCATCATCAGTTTTATTACATTTTACCCTGATTTGAAGATGGGAAGATCAGCGATCGAAACGTTTCGAATTTGCTATTTCATTTTTTTAGAAATTGTTTGTATAGTTACACGAGATAATAACATCTGGTCGCCGTGACATAAAATCGAGAAGTCACTGTAAGTTAGATTAAGATAGCACTGGTTAGGTTAGTGTCTGTAGTGTCGATGTTTTATCTCATAGACCAAATGGGTACAGGTTCAAATACACAGCACAAATAAATGGTTGTATATATTTTATTAAGGTTTCATTGCTACTATAGTTTCCTACGAAAAGCTAAACAACTAATATATATATATATATATATACACACACACACACACACACACACACACACACACCTATCCAAATCATAAAAGGATCTCATAGTACTTAATTTTTCTTCTGTCAACTGCACTGTTTAGGGGGAGAGGGGGCGGCAGTAGAAAAAAAGAAAAAGCACAGTTGCCAACTTTGTTACATTGCCCAGTAAATTTCCGACTCTGAAACAGCAGTAAACGGAGTTTAGATTTTTTTAATATGATTTATATTTAATTAATCCTTAATAAGTATTAATTCTAATATGTTTTATATTAATTAATCGTTATTTAAAATGTTATACAATGGTCATTGTTTAATTTTTATATTCTGTTTTTGTAATATATATATATATATATATATATATATATATATATATATATATATATATATATATATATATATATATGTGTGTGTACACACGCAGGGTGATTCAAAATAATGTAGACACATTTTGAAATTATTAATTTTTGATACCGTACTAATAGCATGATGTTAATGATGGTGTATTTGCTAGTACCAATATTACTTAAACATTTATACAATATTAAAGTTGTTTTGTTTAGGATTTGCATAGAATGAGTCATCTTAGCATCTTACATAGCTTAAACCTAAGCCATCTTTGATATAACGGATACACGACTGACTTTTCGAGCGGAGAAAGAACATTTTGAAGTGGCACTGCGAGTATGGAAATGTAAAGAAAGTGCAGTGTGTCTGGATACGAGAGTATGGAATACGTACAACAATTAGTCGCGTACTTGCTAAATTTGAAGAACGTAGAACTTTTCGAAATGTGAATAAAATCAAGTGCGGGAGAAAACGGACAACGCGATGTAAGGAAAATGTGAAAACTACCATATTTACTCGCGTATAATGCGCATTTTTTTTTTTTTTTTTTTTTTTAACCATTTTCCCATCTTTAAAATCGGGGTGCCCACTATATGTGCGGGCAAAACACGAAAAATATCAGTAATAAATAGGTATAACAAACGGTGGAAGAATACACGGGCATTTTCAGTAAATTATTATAGCCATACTTCCTCAGTACGCGAAATAAAACGACTATTCAGAACGCACTTAATATTACACTACTGACAATATTAGGTTCATCAGATAATCACGGCGCAACGGGCATTCTTTGAATGAAAGACTTATCGTAATTATTGTCTATACAATTTCCGTGCCCGAGTCGCGTGTTTGAGGAGTCGCCCGCTTCCTCAAATGGGTCATCGAAGTCCCTTCCATCCTCTTCCTCCTCCCACAGTAGATCATCTTCAGTATCGTCGAGGACATTGCTGATACTACATTTTCCAAATTGGCTACCAAACAGCGCACGGGAAGAGCGTCAAACGAGTCGCAGCTTGTTTCGATTCAGTCTAAAAAGACACCAGCATCGCGATCGCGATCGAGAGGGACACACATTTATACGCACTAGCAAGCATTTTTTTCTAAATTTGGTCTGAAAATCAGGGTGAGCATTATACGCGAGTAAATACGGTAATAACGACGTACCAGTTCTCAAAAAAAGTCATTCAGGGGTCAATGAACCTACTGTTCATCGTATTTTAAAGGAATTGTAATGGAAACCATACATACCTAGGCTTTTGTACACTTAACGAGGATGATCATGACAGAAGATTTCTGTGAGTGGGTTCACTGCTATGAGTAATGAACAATGTGAATTTGAGGATAAGATAATTTGTTCTGATGAAGCTACTTTCCAACTGAATAACCAAATAAATCGTCGCAACTGCGTTTTGGGCAGTGCAAAACTCAAACATTCGTTTAGAGAATCGTGTTAATCCGGTAGACCTTAACGTTATGGCTTGGGTTTTCTTGTCCTGGCATTTTTGGGCCATTCTGTTTTAATGGTACTGAAACGGGTCAAAATTATCTGGAAATGATGCCGTTCCACAGTACAACATACAGTATGTATGGGGACCATCAAGTTTACTTCTAGCAAGATGACGCACTGCCACATTATCAAGCTTTTCTTGATACAGAGTTTCCCGGGTTGTGGATAGGTCGTCGTGGAACCGCTACTAAATATCCTCCAAGGTCACCCGATCTTATACCTTTGGACTTCTATATGTGGGGGATACCCGAAGGACAAAGTATATCGTACTAACCCTCAAAATGTGCAACACTTTAAAGAAGCGATTGTTCTGGAAGTACGCAAAATCTCAACTAATATGAACGCTACTGTGTGTGCATATGTTTTGGGACGTTGTGCTGCTGCATGTTTGGGTGTAAATGGCGAACATTTTGAACAGTTAACATAGAATAACTATTAAATGTTCTTTTACATGCTTGCTTGTGTAGATAATAAAGTTTTTTTTAATTAAGTGCGATTGGTATCCAAAATAAATAATTTTAGAATGTCTACATTATTTTAAATCACTTTAAATCATTATACAGGGTGTTTGAAAACTTTCTGTACAAATTGTAATGGGGGATAGGCAACACCAAGACAAACCCTTTTCGTCTATAAGTGTATGTCCGCTGACGTCACCATTCGGCGCGAGGCGCCGCTGCAATTGGCTAAAAGGTGAAGTGGGCTAGACTCGCGCTTGCCGCGGGCATTCTTAAATCGGACGTAGTACGCGTAACATGGAGCGCTTCACGACTGCTGAGATGGCTGACATGCATATGGTGTATGGGGCTGCCAATGGAAACGGAAGAGCTGCTGTGAGGTTGTACCGACAGCGCTTCCCAAACAGACGTGTGCCAAACCACCAAACGGTGCAGCCTAATTTTCCGGCTTATGTGCTGTTCTCAGATGAGGCCTGTTTCACACGTGAGGGTGTGCTTAACATGCACAATTCTCACGTGTGGGCGCACGCAAATCCACATGCTACACGGGTGCATGCTCATCAAGAACGGTTCGCCGTCAATGTTTGGGCGGGTATCGTCCATGGCAAGTTGATTGGGCCGTACCTGCTGCCTGCCCGACTCGACGGGGGTTTATCGGATATTTCTTGAAGAAGAAACGTTGCCGGAACTGCTGGAAGATGTTCCCGTGGCTATTCGTAGACGAATGTGGTTTCAACACGACGGGGCCCCAGCACACTCCAGCAACGATGTGCGGGATTATCTGAACGCCACTTTTGGGGACCGATGGATAGGCCGGGGTGGGCCCGTAGCGTGGCCACCGAGATCGCCCGATTTAACATGCCTCGATTTCTTCCTGTAGGGACACATGAAGAACCTCGTGTACGAGACTCCCATTTACTCAGAAGAAGACCTCGTAGCAAGAATCGCTGTCGCCGCTGGAACTGTTCCCGAAATGCCGGGAATCTTTCGACGTGTACGTCGGTCAATGCTTCGACGCTGTCGGGCATGCATTGATGCTACCGGTCGCAACTTTCAGCACCTTCTTTAAATAAACTGCCTTCTTTAAAAAACATGTTACGCGTACTACGTCCGATTTAAGAATGCCCGCGGCAAGCGCGAGTCTAGCCCACTTCACCTTTTAGCCAATTGCAGCGGCGCCCTCTCGCGCCGAATGGTGACGTCAGCGGACATACACTTATAGACGAAAAGGGTTTGTCTTGGTGTTGCCTATCCCTCATTACAATTTGTACAGAAAGTTTTCAAACACCCTGTATATATATATATATATATATATACGGTATATATATATAAAAGAGAGAGAGAGAGGCTAACAAAAACTCTAAGATCCACTCTAGGCTAGCCCAAGAAAATATGGGGGAAAATAGAAAAAAAGCAAATGAAAATAAAAAATATTAAAAACTATTCACAGAAGAATAGTAATAAAATATAGAACAACCACTGTTGTCAGGAAATAGTTGTGAAAGAAGATTTATTGGAAAGTAGGAAAAAATATAATGAAAAGAATAGCTTCAGAGTTCATTCACACCATGCGTACACTTATCTCGTGTGCCCAGTTACGCATTAAAGGACAGTGGAAAAAATAAAGCTAGCTTGAAACACTAAAACTACCTAATCTAATCTCACCACGCATTTTGCTTGGAGAGACAGAGACAGAGACGAAGAAAGGCGATAGAATGTTTCCGTCAAATTCGGTCGATTTCGATTCGTGTGCGATTAGTAGCAGATTTGATCTCTCGTAAAGCGATTAAGAAAATTGTGAAAGTGGGTGCTGCGATTACGAAGATCGAAAAGTAAACTTGAGTAAAAGGAAACAAAAGTTTGGAGGGATTCGTTTATGTAATCTTAAATTGTGAATGGAAAGCCGCTGCCGCCGCCGCCGCTGCCGCCGCCGCCGCTGCCGCCATCTTTCTCTCTTTTCTTCTTCTTTGTTCTTTGTTCTTCTTTCTTCTTCTGTTCCTAATCACTTCAGTTGATTTCGATGTCGAAAGCAATTTTTGCTTTTCGGGATTGATCGTAATTATTGTTGGATTCCACGATTTTCACCACGTCTTTGATGCTCTCTCTTTTTCTTCGTTTTCAGGTATTTTCTCATTTTTTTTTTCTTTGGACTTCTTTGACGACACTTTTATTTAAAGATAAACTAAAGTAACTAATGTATTTATTGTTAAATATTAACTTATTATATATAGGATATAATTAATAAGGTTTAAATTCACGTACCTCAAAATGTAAAAAATGAGAAAAAACTGATTTGAAAATCGTAAAATTTGTTAATTGCTCGTAAACTTCAGAAGTTTTTAGATTTTTAACATCCGGGGTGTCAACATCCGAATTTGTTTTCGGAATTTGAGTTAATATTGAAGATTCATTTAAGCGTATTATTATTATATATTCGTTTTAACCACCTTAATATACATCAGTATCCAAAATTCTTTAAAGTAAGCTCTGTTGATATTTAATTTACTAGATTATGAAGAGAATAGAACCACAAAAAGCCTTTTCATGGCGTTCTTTTTTAGTTAATGGGAATAATAGAATTTAATTTGAGCGTGAAGCATTTTTTCTGCCACTTGTAAAAATGGGCTTCTTTTTTCTTTATAGAAATTCTTAATGTTTTTGGCATTTTTTTTTTTTTTTTTTTTTTAAATTCGGACGCGTCTCCACATTTTGGAGGTCGGAGTGAAAGTAGTACGTAAATAAAATAAAAGGACTTCAGACGAAAAAAAGTCAAATAATTTTGTACTCGACGAAAATGCAGAGCAAATAAAAGTTCAATTATTTCTGGTTTGAACAGCCTTCCAGTACGGGACATCCTTTCCTGGAACGCGTTTCCAAACATCTGGAAAGCCCATTACGCGACTCTCTCTCCCTCCCCTCTTCCCCCATCGTATAACGCGCAAACGTACACGCTTCTAGAGTCTCGGATGTACGCGCGTGTACGTGATATGGAATGAAATTAAAATCGGCACACGTACAGATTTCATTGACAGCCGAAACTCATTATAAGGTATGGACTAAAAGAAGAGCCGGGAAGAGTCGGCGAATTTAATTTATGAAGACGCAACAGTTCTTCATTACATTATGTACTACTTACGGCTTTTGTAGTAGCCAATAAGTACCATTTTTAGCTTTTCTAGAACGCGCGTTTCCTAAGAACGAAAAGGAGAGGACCCGAGTGGAATTTATTTACAAATTTACAATTATAAAGTATAAAAATCTTCCTCGCAACATTTTCGTTATAAAATTTGTGATTTTTTTGAAACAATAAATTAAAATAATTCCCAAATTGTGTAAGTTTGTTGTTTTTAAATCGAAATTTTTTCGAACATTTTTCACACGGATGTACTCATTTGATATATACAAAACGGCTCGGATACATAAATATCGTAATATGACTGTGGAATATGTGGAGCATGGTAAGTATTTGCATATTATACATAGACGGATGGCATGACACATAACATTATCTTAAAATCCCCACGAGCTGAAAGGATAATTTATACATGGCATTTCGCTCTTCCAGTATTTTAGGCCAGATCCCAACCGTCACTCTATTCGGCAATATTTCAAGCGAAAGGGACGCTTTCGACGATGATAGCATATAACGATGTCCTCGTTCGTTGTCGACTTTATTGCTGGACGTCTCTCGAATTGGGAGGAAGAAGAAAGAGGGCCCTTCATTGTGTGTGTGGTGTGTGGTGTGCGTATATATATATATATATATATATATATATATATATATATATATATATATATATAAATATATATATAATACAAGTTGCTGCCGCGATTACTCTCATCATTGAAGGCGTTTCCCCTTCTCTTCCTCCTTTCTCTTCCTCCTTTCCTGCCCTCCTGTCTGTTAAGGAAGCAGATTGATCTTATTGGCTCGAATCGCGCGCCACGCCAGAGGGTTTGTGAGGAGCCCTCTTCGTTTGAATGTGCGGAAAGGAGGAGATGCAGCACAGAATATTCATACGTGAAAATATGACTTACAAACACACTCTCTCTCTCTCTCTCTCTCTCTCTCTCTCTCTCTCTCTCTCTCTCTCTCTCTCTCTCCGTTCTCTGGAAAACGCATTTCAATGGAAAAGAAATTAAACCATATAATGGAAAGATTTTTCTTCAAATTAAGTGGAAATAATACAATGAAATTTGTGTACTGAAGTGTGAAAGAGATAGTATATGATATAAAAGAGATGGCAGTAGTACAGTATAGGAAGAACAGCTGTATATGTACTGTAGTTACGTACACCGTATTTAAAAAAGAAGTACATTTTCTATTCGAAAGAAGACGGAGAAAAGTTTAGACAGAGGCTCCGCCGGGACGCATGTGAAAGAGATGAAACGACAGAACAGAATTGAGATAAGGTTACGGAAAAATAGAGGCAGACAGGCAAACGAATCGACTCAAAGTGACGGAGAAATGCGAACGACAACTCTTGTACCATGGCAGAACAACAACAACAAAAAGAGACCCGCTAGGAAAGCGGAAACGACGAGATGTGTGTGTGTGTGGGGGTGTGGTGTAAAAAAAAAAAGGAGTAGGTATATCACTTGAAACTATAATCCGCGTTATGAAAATTTAATATTTGAAAGGAGATCGTAACTAAATCCTATTCGGAGGTGTAAAGACGACAACGACATCGTTCACAGTGTGTCTTAAGATTAAAAAATAAAAGAAAAAAGTTCTTGGCAAAATCCTTCTCGAGTTTTAAGCAGCTTAAAATCCTAATGCGATCATGATATAAAACGAAGAATTTAAAATGCACTTCACAAACCTATTTACATTTCTTCTTTCAAAACGTTCTTTATCGAATAAAAAAAAACTGCACTGATTATTATAATATATATATATTATATGTGTGTGTGGGGGGGGGGGCGTCGTAGCCAATGTCGTAACACCGCTTCCGTTTGATCAGCGAAATTAAGGACATTGGGTCTGGGTAGTAGTTGGATGGGAGACCGTCCTCCGTGTCCAGATTATGTAGCGACCCGTGGTTCGGATCCCACGTAAAGCGTAGGTCCCCTCCGTCATATGCCCTTAGATGTTGCGAAGGAGGTTAAACACCCCAATTCAAAAAAAATATATATATATAGTGTGTGTGTGTGTGTGTGTGTGTGTATATAAAGGTGGTCTTTTATAAGAACTGTACTTATTGTTTCAGTTACCTTAATGATTTCCACAGTTTTGAAAATTTCAGTTTTTGTTCCATTTTTGGAGTTAGCCATTGTGCATTTTCTCTCATTACTCATACAATTAAGCACACCGGACAAAAAATTAGTCACCCCTAATAGCACCGATAGTAGGAAGTTCAAGGTCACACAGAGGGCGCTGATGTAGCATTGGTAAGTGACAAGTAGCGGTGACGTAGCACACAGGATCAGATCTGTTTCGTGAGGTGGTGAAGAACAAAGTGTGTGTTGGATATAGTCTGCAAAATGGGTCGTGAGGCAGACGTTACTCAGTGGCAAAAAGGAGCCATCGTGTTTGGCAGAGCCCACGGACACAAAATGTCTGAAGTAGCCCAATTTGTTGGTGTGTCAACGCGTACTGTCCAGCGAGTTTACAAAGAGTGGTGTAGTTCGCAATCAACTGAAAATCGACGGCGTAACTGTGGCCGGAAAACATTCTCGACAATAGTGACCGCCGCCATGTTTCTCGTCTAGTACTGCAAATCGTTTTCAAACCAGAGAACAATTGCTCCAAGAAACCAATGAAGTTCTCCAGCGACCAATTTCCGAACGGACATTGCGACGAGAACTGCATGCTATGGACATCTGGAGCAGGGTACCACGGAAGAGGCCGCTGTTAACAGCAAGTCACAAATTGGCACGTTATAAATGGGCTCAGAGGCACAAAAAACTGGACTGCGGCAGATTGGAAACGTGTAATTTGGTCCGATGAGTCCCGTGTTTTGTTTGTTCTCCAATGATGGGAGGCGACGAGTACATCGCAGGTCCAATGAAGCCTTTAATCCTGAATGCGTCGAAGGTGTTGTTCAGGCTGGAAACAGAAAGTGAAGCGCAGGAATAGACACCCACGGACTCTGGCGGAACTTCGGGACCGGCTGATGAACGAGTGGCAGCAAATCGATGTTCAGTACATGCACAACCTCGTAGTGTCTCTGCCTCGCCGGATTCGTGCGGTTATCAAGGCCAGAGGCGCCGTCACACGTTATTAGGTACATTCTGAGAGGGGTGACTAATTTTTTGTCCGGTGTGCTTATATTATAAGGGTTCCCAACTTCCCCAATCCATGGGGAACACTGCAGAGATCGTTTTAGGGTTTTTAATTTTTCATTATTCGGAAAAGTTGTTCACTTTTAACATCTCTTCGTAACTCGCTGAACCGACTGATATGAAAGTCGGTATAGCTCATCGATGGAGATGTTCGAGGGAAGTCGCTACGCTAACGGATGTATTCATGAACGATCAAGCGTAACTGAGGCAATCCTTCCAGAACTTTTTTTTCCTCTTGGCAACGATATTTCATATTGTAATGGAAGAGTTTTGCTATATTAAAATAGATAGAATTCATTAGTGTTCAAATTAATATCTGTAGAATTAATTTTTTAAGTTGTCCTTGAAATAGAACGAAAACGAAATGAAGATTTTGAAGTTTCTCTCAATTTCGAAATGAAACCAATCATTTCGAGCGAGTCGGAGGAACAGCAGATATTGGCTAAATTTAGTTCGTAATATCGATGTGCTCTCTTTAATTTCGTTAAATCTTTCTTGGCAAAGGTCATTTGGCATAGACTTATTTTCTATAATTTTCTATAATTTCTATAATTTTCTATAATTTGGAAGAGTTACGATTATGGAATGAAGTTCACCGAAAAAATTAAATTTCGAAGTCCTAAAAATTTTTTTTTTCCTGACAAAAATTCTTTGAAAGATTATTTTTTTTCTTTTAATTTCATTTAGTCGAATTTTATTTATTTATATTTATTTTTGTAAGTAAATGTACGAAAACTTGCATTTAACTTTTTTTTAAATTTTCCTCAAATTCTTTTATGTTTTACATTAAATGTTGAAGTTAAACTAATTTTATATATATATAATATATAATATAATATATATATATATTATATATATATAATATATGTCGTTTGATCGATCGAACGGGTGATACATGGTGTTAAAATTATTGAAATGCGGCTGATGTTACTTTCAATTGGTTGGTTGATAAAGAAATATGATGTTGGTAAAAAAAAAAAAATGCACTCGATAAAGTATTTACAAAATTAATGTTTCTTAAAAGGTAGCCATAGATTGTTGTGTGTGCATTTAACGAGTATGGAGTTTTCATCAGGAGTCGCTTTCAATGATAGTAGACTAAAAACTGTCCTTTGATTGCCCGCATAGTAATAAAGGACTGTCATTGTAAGTTGCACGTAAATTTTAAAGTACTATTCAGGGACACTAACTAGTAACTAAATCATAGTAGATATTGGAAAGGAGAGGAATGTCAAAGTACGTCCTTTTGAAAGGTCTCTATTTTATTTTAAACGTGAATTATACGTAAAGAATTCTTCAGATTGTGAGGACGATGTTGCTTATAAATAACCTTATAAGTTATATAAAAACTAGGTCACTTTTCATTCATTACATGATGTATGAATTATTAATTACGAATTAGTCACTTCTAGCTGCACCGTGGTTGCCTAAAATTATTTCTTTTTATACTCGTTTTTCTCGTTATGATCAAAATAATAAAATAGTTACCCAAAATATGTGAAAAAAATAAGAAAAATGTGTATTGCAAACGTAACAAAAGTATAAATTTAATTTAAAACTTAATGAAATATCGCAATTATCATATTTTGTACAATAATTTGTAATTGCTTTTCAAAATCTTTGGCAAACATTAGAAAACGGGATATCGTACAAATATAAACATTTCCTCCGAGGGTTGACTCTCGTAAATAACTCGTTTCCCCAAGTTCTGATAACCTGAAAGTGGGGTCCATTGAAGTGATGTAGTGCAAAAAAATTCCAAAAGGAAACAATTTTTGTTAGTGCATTAGAACTATGAATTTCCTTTGAAAGTTCAGATTAATTTTGACGACATTTTTTAGAATGCTTATTAATTGATCAACATTCATTCAATATTTTACACTTGTCTAATGTTTAATTATTAAAATTGCATTATTTTTCAATTTAGTAAAGTAATGATTGGTAAATGAAATGTTTCGCTTGTTACGTTTTAAACATATTGTATTGTCGTGTTCATATCGACATCGAAATTTGTCATGTAGAGTGATAATATAATTTGAAATTGCCACATCACTATCGTTTCAACAATGGAAATTTGATTTGTCGATATTCCATCATTACTGATAGATAAGCTACCTACATATATACTGTATATATATATATATGGGTTTCCGAAAAGTCTATTCAATGGTATTATTATTTATTATTATTATTATTATTATTATTATTATTTTTATTATTATTATTATATATTAACTGTTTTGAACTGAATGGGGAATATTTTGAACATTAATAATTTTGTTACATAAATAAATGTATTTCTCACAGGAAACGTATTTCCTATTATGGAAAGACTTTTCGGACACCATTTTATATATATATATATTATATATATATATATATATATATATTATATATTATATATCGTGTAAAGGCCAAACTGTCCAAATTTGAGGCCGGAAATGTGTCTCGTCTTTGTTGTTTTCCAGTAATTGTGAGTGGAGTCGTTCCTCTCCTCTCTTTTTTGGTGTTGGCACTGTGGCACTGCGCGAGAAATTGTTCAGTTTGGAAGTCATAATAGAGAAGAGTATTTGGGGTGTAAACGAAGTTTGAAACTAGAACTGCGTATCGTCCATCCGCAGCATTTTCGACACTAAATGTTTCTTCAATGTTGTTGGCAAGGTGCGCAGAACCAATTGCGGTGGCGAGATTATTTAGAATTGTGGTTGTAACCAAGGTTACTACCACTTTTCCAAGTAATATGACAAATTTTTCTCATTTTGCTTTCGCCCGAATTGTTCATTTTAAGGAAAAAAAAATATATATATATACTTGTGCATGTATTACAAAATAAACTAGATAACATAAACGTATAAACATTTGATCCAGAAGTGCTTTTAACGTTTGGTCCGTGGTACGCTAGTCCAACCATTCTGAAACCATGTGACACCGAGAAGGCCGTCTCAAATTTATTAGATTACTTAAACTTATTCACCGCACGTTATCTACTGCGAGTGAATGTGATAATCTCATTAAATGTATACTTCGTATGGATGATACGAAACTGTTTAAAATATGGGAAATTACCCTCACCAAACGTGATTCAAACTCGCGTTCGTCCAAAATCGGTATCTTCTGTCCCTCATATTTTTCGTCTTTGAATCATAATTTAGTTTTACGATATTAAGAGAGCTCTTAAATAACAATTTTACTCTAATGAATAATGTAAAGTTTACCAGAGTATATATGTATATATACATATACACCATATTTCCCGACAAATAACGCGCACTTTTTTCCCCCAAAAAATACTCGAAAAAATCACTCTGCGTTAAAATTAACTCGTTAAAATTGTACATGTGAAGTGAGGTAGGAAGTATATTTTTACGTAAATTTTTATTTTCTTAAATTTTCTCTTCAAAATTAGGGTGCGCGTTATACGCCGGGAAATACGGTGTACATACACACACACACACACACACACACACACACACACACACACACACACACACACCTTTCAACCTTTCAAATGTTCCGCGCGATGTTTCCTCATTTCACGAAGGTCAAGCTTGTCGCCCCTCCTCTCGAGTTGGCCTGGTGAAGTGAGTTGGTTTCTTGTACTCTCCACTTCACATAGCCAGGTACGCCCGGCTCATCTTTTGAAGATGTCCACTGCAAAACCACTCGTGTTCCTTAGGTCTTTGGGCAGCTGATTAAACAGTTTTGGTCCTCTCACAACAAAACTATTTTCTTTCAGGGTTAAGGATTTCCCTGTCTCGCCTTTAATTTGGGAACACGACACAGTCTTCCTTTTCTACTTTCCACTGTTGTTTGGGGAGTTACGGGGTTCAGAGTAAGATTAGGCACTAGTTTCTCCATTATTTTCCAAGTGTAAATAATGGTGTATATCTCTCTTCTGCTTTCCAGTGAATATAGGTTTAGTTCGCGTAACCTTTCCCAGTAATTTAGTTCTTTGCACCCATTGATCTTGGCTGTGAAGCTGCTTCTGAATCCCTTCTAGCTGTCTAATGTCTTCTTTTTTATATGCGGATGTTAGGACCGAGCAGTATTTCAATTTGGGTATGATCAGTGTTTTCAGTAGAGGAATCATTACACTCCTATCCCTTCGTTTAAAGGTTCTCAGTATCTGCCCCGTTATTCTTTTTGCTCTGTTTACTGCTATCTTATTTTGTGTTTCAAATTTCGCATCATCACTCATTACAACCCCTTAATCTTTTGCTCTGGAATTTCTCTGAATTTCCTGTCCATTTGGGGTATAATATTCCATGGGTTTTAGGTCTTCTCTTTTTCCGTACCGTAACAGCTGAAATTTCCGTGTTAAACTTCATATTGTTGTCTTCCGTCCACTTGTAGATTCTGTTCATGTCTGTTTGTAGAGATCCTATATCTTCTGGGTTTCTTATTTTTCTACTGATCTTTGTGTCATCCGCAAAGGATGTTACTGTGCTGTCTCTGGTAACGTCTTCATCTATGTCAGTTAGCATGATTATGAAGAGTAGTGGAGTTAATACTGTTCCTTGTGATACTAAGTTGAGGACCTCTGATTCTGATGAAGATATTCCTTGTACTGTAACGACTTGCCGCCGCTCACTAAGGAAATTATATATCCATTTCCCTACTTTTCCTGTTATTCCCATATGCTTCAGTTTATGTATTATGATTCCATGTGATATATATGATATATATATATAGTGTATCAGAAAAATGTATACACACTTGAGTTGCAGATAGTACAAATATAGTATGGGTATTATTGGTGTTCATTAAGTTACAAGAAATCAAGAAATGTAATTTGCAATATGAACGAGCACAAGTGTTCAAAATAGTCGCCATTTTCATCCAAGCACGCCTGACATCATTGCCGAGTACCATCTGTTGGCTTTCTACGGAAACAAAAATGAGTACTCAGCCTACTGTCAGTGTATTCATATTGGTGTTACCAACGTTTTAAGTGTGTATACATTTTTGGGCGGCAGATTGCCTGGACTCTGGATAGTGTGCCGTGGACGCGTTGAATACCATTGTCGACGTCTGCGCTACAAATTTACTTGATGCATGGGTGCTTCCGGAGGCCTTTTCCTTACGAGTGTTGTTCTACCCGCAACAAAAACAAAAAAAGGTTCCAAAACAAGACATCATTTTAAACATTTGTTTCAGTTCTAATATATTACTTTCGTGAATTTAAAATAAATTTTTCTATGAGACCGGATTTATGGGACACCCCGTATAATGAAATTTTGTTTTAAAATTGTCTATATAATAACGATGTATTACGAATAAAATCTTAACAAGAACCCATAAAATAAGCAGAATTTGAAAAGTAAATCCGTTGATACTGGCTGAAAGAGTCGAAGGAACCGGGGCCACGTCCAGACTCCGCAATTTTGAACATTAGGGATGGAAATTGATGTAGAACTAGATTGCATTTCTGTCCACGAAAATATGAAGTTAAGAAAAAAAATGAAAAGAAAAAGAAGAAAAACTCGAAATATATTTTGAACTATTTTTAAAGATTTATTTTAATATAAACACTTTTTAATTAAGTTTCTTTTAAAAACTATTTATTCTTTGTTTGAAAAAAAAAAAGATGTTTTGAAAAAATAGAAAAGTTTTTAAAATTAAAAAATGAATGAAAATAATTATTTGTTTTCAAAGTAAGTTTCTACTTTGTATTTCTGTGTTGAGAATTATATATATATATATATATATATATATATATATATATGGGATGAATTTCACAATAAAACACGTGAAATGAATGAATGCTGCAACCCACAAGGAAAAAGAAAAACGATTCCAAGGCCTTTCGTGTATTCGTGTATTCCCTGACGAGGTGTAGCTTTGAATACACGAAAGGCCTTGGAATCGTTTTTCTTTTTCCTTGTGGGTTTGCAGCATATATATATATATACACACACACAGGGTGTCCCATAAGTCCGGCATGATAGGAGAAATTCATATTTTTCTATTTCTACAAACAATAATTCATATTTTTCTTATGCTTGGGATGCCAATTTCCTGTCCACCATTCTGTTCAGTGACGAGGCTGTTTTTTATGGAAATGGTGAGGTAAATCAACAGAACACCCGCTACTGGTCTCAAAACAACCCTCACTGGTATACCTCTTCAAAGGAACAAGGTGCATCTCGGGTGATGGTATGCCATTGGTATGGTGTGGCATTTGGAAGGATCGCATCATAGGCCCTCTTTTTCGATGAACGTGTCACTGGAGGCACCTACCTACGTATGCTCAAGGAAGAAGCACCCCAGTGTCTTGAACGAAGAAGGAAATTTCCCAACATGGTTCCAGCAAGACGGCGCTCCTGCACATTACAGCACCCAAGTAAGGGAATACCCGTACCAACAATTCCCTGGTCATTGGATAGGACGTCGAGGGCCTGTGGAATGGCCAGCTAGAAGCCCGGATCTCACGCCACTAGATTTTTATCTCTGGGGGCCACTTGAAAGCGCTGGTATACGCAGAGAAAATTAGGAGTATTGAACATTTGCGGCAGCGCATTATTGGGCATGTAACACCATTACTCCTGACATCATTCACCGTGTGCTTGCTGACTGGGTATCACGTCTGAATTTGTGTATTGAAAACAATGGTGGACATATTGAGCACGTTCTGTAAATAAAAGCCTTGTTTTGCCTTTTTTATTATTTTTCCTATGATGCCGGACTTATGGGACACCACGAAGGAAAAAGGAAACACAGAATGGTGCTCAAGCGCTTTCCTCTAATGACATCCTCAGTGTTCCTAACGATGTCATTAGACGAAAGCGCTTGAGCACCATTCTGTGTTTCCTTTTTCTTCGTGGTTATTTTTCATCATAAATATTATTCACGTGCAGTGGTGGGCACCGTTAACCAAAAAGTTAACTTCGATAACGATAATCCGTTAACCCCAATTTTTAACTCCGATAACGATAATCCGATAATTTTACTACAAAGTTAACGGAAGTTAACGATAATCCGTTAACGATAACTATTTCTTTACTAACATTTAAAAAAATCAAGGAAAAAAGCTTTAAAACCCATAGAAAATGTTTATTTATGCAAAATCCAACAATGAATAGGTATTTAACTGTATTTTATCAAGTTTTGCAACTTTTTGCTTAATAACTTTTTTTTTATTTTTAATAAAAAATGTACTGATTACATGTTTTGAAACCCTTGTAACCACTAACCATTAACTAAATTTTAATTTACCAGAGAATTATTATGGCGGGAACTGAAAGGTAAAATTAAATTTTAGGCACATTTATTAAAGACTGACACAATGTGCTGGTTGCCCTTCAGAAAGACCAACTTCTCAAAGTTAGGCCAACTGCCAGTCTTGACCTCTTGGGCCTCAGGATGTTCTTGCCGAGAGAGAAGAGCCGTTCCACTGCGGCAGAGGACGGAATTGGCGTATTGTACTTCAGGAAGAGGTTGATGAAGATCTGCTACCCCATGAAGTCAGAGTCGGCCATGTCTACCTTCCCATCAGTGTCCAGCCAAGTGTCGACAAGTCTCTTGGCCTTCTGCTTGACACTGGTACTTGAGCCACCGGCCGTCCACCCAGCGAAGAGGTCGTCAGGCATGCTGCTGTCGCTAGAGCTGGTGGTGCTGTCAACGTTCCGGTTCCTCAGTGCTCTCTCGACCTCGTCCTCCATGGCGGCCCTGACAGAGACAGTTTGGTCGCTGTCGAACCTGCGCAGCCAGTGGAGTTACGTGTTAACGGTCTTTAACAGACTAAATATCGAGTTATCGGAAGTTAACTGGTCCGATAACGATAATGGAAATTAACTTCCGTTAATAGTCCGTTAAAAAAAGTTAACTTCGTTAACTGTTATCGGATTAACGCTTTAGTGCCACCACTGTTCACGTGTTACTTTCGTGAAATAATTTTATATATATATATATATATATATATATATATATATATATATATATATATATATTAGTGATGTAGGTCACATCCGCATCCGCGGAACATCCGCACATTTCTCGCATCCGCACTTTGGACTGCGGATGTGGACCGTTGAGATAAAACGTCATTAATAAGCGGAAATTATCAAATTCTACTATAATAATAGAACTAGTTCATTGTGCGCAAAAGTGATGCAAGCGACAAGACGAGAGGCTGTTCTTGTATGAAGTTACTCTCTTGCAACCTACTTAGATCCACGTTACAAAGCTGTTATTTTCACCTAGTACATTAGAACGAGTTAAATCATCACTTGGCAAAGCAGTTGAAGAGCTTCAATCTCTTGAATCTGTCGCTTCGCCACCCACCAAAAGAATAAAAGTTTCAGTGACAGAACCAACACCTTCAACAAGCAAATCTATCACAGAATCTGTCTCTCAGTTTCTTGAGTCAAGCAGCAATGACGAGACCTACGCGATGTCAAAAGATGTAGTAAAAATGATCGAGAGCTATCACCAAGAAAAACGCCTGGCTGCATGTGACAATCCTATTAGTTGGTGAAAAAATACGCAGAATATCTATCCATACTTGAGTAAACTTGCAAGGAAACATTTAGCACGTCCTCCAACAAGCGTACCAAGCGAGAGATTATTTAGCAGTGCTGGATTAATATATGATGAAAAGAGAAACAGACTGGCAGCAGAAAAGGCAGAAAAATTAATGTTCCTTAAGCATAACCTTCCTATAATTAAGTTTGAATATTAAACGATGAACATCTTAGTTTAATTTATTTTAATTACTCATTTATAAATATGCCTAATAAAACTTTAAACTTAATATAAATAGTTATCAAGCTAATTAAAGATCTCTTTCTATAAGGGTGGAGGTTGGGGAATGAGGTCGGGTAACACAATTATGGTTTCTAATTGTGGCTGAACTCAACAAAATATAACGAATTTATTTGCAGACGAATTCACTAATTGATTTCTATATTAGTTAGATGCTTGCTATTATTTTATATGTTCAGGGAAAAGTACAGCAATTATTGTACAATTAATCAATTATACTACATTATAGCTACAGCTCTCTCTATATAATAACTTATTAATACGTTAAACACAACAAATCTCGAATATATCCTAAAAAATAACGAAAATGTAGACATCCGCATCCGCGGATGTTGAAATCAAACATCCTCATCCGCATCCGCGGATGTGAAAAAAATGACATCCGCTACATCACTAATATATATATATATATTATATATATATATATACTGTATATATAAAGCGGCATCGGCCCCGGGATCGAGACTCGGTGACGGCAGGCGGCGCGCATCAAAACCCAGCTGTTCATCCTTTCACTGAAAAAATTGGTTGGTAGATAAATGGGTACCTTGGATAGCCTAGTGCATAGGTTCCCACCGGTGAGCCATGGTGGATTTTCTAGTGGGCCACAACTAGTGTTTGTAATGTTTCAAAATAAGTCAGATATATTACAAAAAATATCCTTATATATATCTATATGGGCCACCAACATTTATGACCATCAAAACTGGGCCATCATAGTAAAAAGGTTGGGAACCACTGGGCCCTAGGTTAAGACGCCTGGCTGCTGTTGGTGAGGCGTGGTTCGAATTACACGTTAAACTGTAGGTCTGAGGTGGAATGACGAGCTTGATCTTCGTCAAAATGAACAATTCGGGCGGAAGCAAAACTAAGGTTAACCAAAGTTATACAGGGTGGACCATAAGTCGCTTTACCTTCGTATTACAACGAAACACACTGGTAAAGCGACTTATGGCTCACCCTGTATATGTATTTAGTCACCGCGGAATTATTCACTATAACTATTTTAGTTTTGGCCTCGGTAATAGTTATTACAGTGTGGCTTTTTGGAGTAAAAAAAAATAATGAAAAAGTTTACGTTAATTTAACTTTCGGAGCTTCACTGGCGAAAATGAAATATTTTAGAAATTCCTTCAAAAAATTGAATTTTTTTTAAAACATAAAATCGTAAAATACAAGAATGAAAATGAATAATTTTTTTTTTTTTTTTTAATTTTCAGAAACGAGAAATTACCGTTAAATATTATAATAAATTAATGTAAAATTGGCTGCGAATCTTTTCTTTGACTTTTACAGTTTACAAAACGTCGATTTATTTGGAATATTATTTAAATTTATTTTCTACACACAAGATAAAAAAAAAAAAAAAGTTCAAACCAACCACAACAGATCATGAGGCAAAAAGGACATACGTTTCTCGCTCTTTCAAAATGTTTACACCCAAATTGTCCAAATAACTACTTACTAATTTCCTTCCTGACCCGAGTATATATAGTCCTGTTTTTCCTTGATTTATTAAAGGTTTAAAAAAAAGAGATTTGGTCATACGAAGCGAGGCAACTTTTACCATCTATAAGAAGACTGTTATGCTAAATGTCAGTTTGACCAAGTGAGAAACAGTTTAATTCTTTTGATGGGCTTGTCAGTCACGTTAACCACGCTATTATATATATATATATATATATATATATATATATATATATATATTAGAACCAAAGTCATTCGACAAAATAGTTATTTTAACATTTATATAAAGAGAGTTGAAAAAGTAAATAGACACCACGATGATTGTCCTCAATGACAAATGACAAAGCTCATCAATGAAATACCAGAAAGTGGTCACCTTTACATAATGGATAGGGAAAAGTGGGTTTGGTAAAGATTAGATTAGATAAGGACTAGGCGTAATTAGGTGACTCGGGTAAACTGAAAAAAGTTCATCATTGCACTCGTCAGTTTGTATCGAAACCTATAACTTGGTAGATTCGGTAATTATTAAGTCAGTATTTATTGATCCCGCAAAATTTTATTAGACCTAACTATGGACCCAGGATGTAAATATTATAAGGTTGTAACATATATTCTGCTCGATTTTTTAGTTCATTCAGAACAAAAATTAAATGACATAAGGACAAATTTGCTCGAATTTTTAGTTTATTCACAACAAAATTAAATGATATAATGACAAATTAATCATCAATATAATTCCCTTCTTTTTTCTATAACCTCCTCCCACCTGTAGAAAAGTTTTTTTATGCCACTTTCGAAAGGAATCCCTTGGTTTCGAGTTAAAAAAAACGATCACTTCGTTTTCGATAGCTTCCCTGGATTGCGACTTTTTGTCCATCTAGCGTGGTGTTGCAGACTTCTGAATAGATGGTAGTCTCTGAAGGTGCGATGTCCGGAGAATAAGGTGGATGAGGCATTTTTTTCCCAACCAAATGCCTCCAATTGGGCAGTGGTGATTCAAGCAGTTGAGGGCGCGCGTTATCCTGGTGGATAGAACACCTCTGCGATTTATTAATGCAGGACGTTTTTCTTGTATGCTATCTTCAATCGTTGTAGTTGTTGGCAGTAGACTTCAGCTGTGAATTATTTGGTGATCTGGCAGAAGCTCAAAATGAATAATTCCTTGCATATCCCACCAAACGCATAGCAAAATTTTCTTTGGATGGGGTCCATTCCTTGGCTGAGGTTCAGGTTTTTGTTTCACGGCTAAGCCACTGATGTTGACGCTTAATATTGTTATAGAGGAACCATTTTTCATCCCCAGTGACGATCCGATTCAAAACGGTGCCTGCAGTTGCCGAGAATGCAGTGATGTGCAAATATCGATTCGATGTTGAAGATTCGCTTGTGACAAATCATGCGGAACCCATTTTCCAACCTTCACTGCTTTTCATAGTAGCTTCAAATGACGATGAAATGGTCATATGGCTAACGCCGAGTTGCAGGCCAAGTTCCCTTACAGTTACGTTAGGTTTTCCTCCACTGTTGCTTTCAGCAACTCTTCATCTGACTCATTTGGTCGTCCTGTTCGTGATAATCTTCAGACTGAAGTCTCCATTTCTGAACTTCTCAAACCATCTCCTACACATCCATTCGCTCACAACATCATTTCCATAAACTCTCTGAATATTTCTTGCAGATTCAGTAGCGTTAGATCCTTTATGGAACTCATACAGCATCCACATGTCGAATATGCTCTTTCGTGGCTCCATGTTTTTTCAATTACTGTAATATCGTAGGGGTGGCGTTGTAAGTGCATGAAAAACACCAGAGAAAATATTCATTAGCCTAAGTCATTCTGTATCGTGATAAAACCTGTGCGAACCTGTCGCCGCGTGTATGTTGCAACATTTCTAAAACTATTTCACATTATCTTGAGGTTATTCTATTATCTATCGTCCATTTTCTAATCGAGCAGAATTTATGTTACAACTTGATACATGGCATAGTCTAATACCGCGTGGATAGCTAAACATTAATTCTCAAAGTCTATTTGATGAAATTCAAATTGCCAGAGCGCGGAGTAACCTTCACCACATATGCAAATTTTGGATGACACTTCACACTACAGACACAAATTATCAAATAGATTGACAGTTATCTTGTATTGATTGATGCTTTGCACCAACATTTTATGAAACCTTAACTTGGTTTGGGTTATTATTATTATTTAATTATATATATATATATATGGGATGGATTTTACAGTTAAACACGTGAAATAAATTCCCTTACGAGGTGGTGTACTGTTGAACGCACAAAGACCTTGGAATCGCTTTCATTTTAGTATATAAAAATACTGTCAACGGTTCGCATCGATCTCTCTACCCGCGAAGATCATGCTGGTGGCCACTTCTCTAACCCTAGCTGGTGTTCTAGAAAATTGCTTTCCTGGGCTCTCCATCTCATCAGGGACTATTCTGAGCAGGTGTTAGTCTTTTTTTAAATACGTTCACATAGACAGTAGATGCGTTCCTGATGGACTTTACTAACTGGTGAAATAGTATTTGCCCTCTGACAATAAGCTATTTCCTTCAGTGTTGAAGATGCCCTTGTCTGGCCTTTAGTTTGGGAACACAACATTCTTACCTTTCCTATTTTCCAGTGTTGTTTGCATGGTTATCGGGTCCAGTTTGAGATTAGGCACTAGTTTCTTAATTATTTTCCATGCATTTATTATGATATATATATATATCCAGCGAGTATAGATTAATGTACGCAGACTTTCCCAGTAATTTAGTTCTTTGCAGCAGTTGATTTTGGTTGTGAA